>VXAU01003165.1:96542-138480 GCA_013399695.1 Formicarius rufipectus
CCTACCAGCCACCTCCTCCTCCCCCCGCCGCGCCTCCTCCTCCTGCCCCCTGCAGCGGGGTTACCTGTCACGGGGAGCCCGCTAAATTTTACGGATACGATAACTTACAGAGACAGCAGATTTTTACGACACAGCAAGAGGCCGAGCTGGTACAATATCCTGACTGTAAATCGTCCAGTGCTAATATTGGCGAGGAACCAGACCACTTAAATCAGAGCTCGTCTCCTGCTCAAATGTTTCCCTGGATGAGACCACAAGGTTGGACGCAGTCAAAAATTTGCTTCCATCTCACGTCTCAGTTCGAAACTTTCTTTTCCTCCTCCCGCTTCTTCCTCGCTGACTCTCACTCCCTGCTTCTGTCTCACTCATTCCTCACTTCTCTCCCGCGATTCCTATCACCGTAGTGGCTTGCAATAATAAAGCTATACAGTAAGGAAACAGAAACCTTTCGGGCCCTGAGGCACAGATGACATGCTCGCTCTTCTCCCGTCGCCGTGCCTGAACGGGAAAGGGTGCAGGATCGGGGAGGGGGGCGGCGGGGGGGAGAATACAACATGATAAAGTGAACTCCCAAGCCCCTGTGCAGAGGGACAGCTGAGACGCTTCGTGCATTTGCTATCGCTGTTTTTCTCTCACTCGTATAAAGCTCTAGACTCCTCCGTGGCCTCTGCTTTCTCTTGCTTCGGTTCTGTGGAGCTTCTCTCGAGGGATTCCAGAGGGATCAGAGCCCTCGCTCCCTGCCTACGTCTTTTTTTGAACGGCCACATCAACCTCCAAACCCCTATGTTTTTGTTTTAAACAGCAGCTCCAGGTAGGAGGAGAGGAAGACAAACGTACAGCCGATTCCAGACTCTAGAACTGGAAAAAGAATTCCTATTTAACCCTTATCTGACCAGGAAGAGGAGGATCGAGGTGTCCCATGCACTAGGACTCACCGAGAGGCAGGTAAAGATCTGGTTTCAGAACAGGAGGATGAAATGGAAAAAAGAGAACAACAAGGACAAATTCCCTGCTTCCAGACAGGAGAGAAAGGAAGGGACGGCCAAAAAGGAAGCACATGATCTGGAAGAAGACAGAGCTGAAGGCCATACAAATTAATTTTTGCCCTAAAAGTCTTTGTGTAAAGCAATCAAAAATAACCAGGGCCATAGTCTGACATGCCGGCTCATCTACCCCTGTACGTGATCTTGCCGTAGGACGAGTGACCCCGTGTCCCTCCACTTGACACTTCTATTCTTCGGTGGCTTCACTTGTTTGTTGGTTTATTTTGTTTATAAGCGTATCTGAAACAATCTCTAGATTTAATATTTCATCTACTTATTTTTACAAATTTGATGCGGAGTTTGTAGCAACAAATTTCTAATTATATACAAATATATATATATTTGCAAACTTAAAAGTCGGTGATTGTGGGAAATGATATAAACTTCCAAATAAATACCAGTAAGCAAGCAATTTAAGAATGCTTTATTAATCAAGACAAGTGCACTTGTATTATTTTAATTCTTGTTCTTCTCTTATGTTGAATAAATTATATAATTTTATTAAAATTGAAGAAAAATATCTTAGAAATATATTTAACCTTCTGTTATGATATTTGATTAAAATAAACAAAATTTATTCAATTACAAAATGTATCAATGTATCAGCATCCCGATATCCTTTCTGTAATCCAGTAACCTTCAGAGTCTCCACGAGTCTGGACTAACTCTAACCTGCACCTTTCCCTCCTCCAGTCTCGGATGCTGGGTGTTTCTGTGGGGTCTGGAATGGCACACAGCGTACAAAACCTGCTTTTTACTCTCTGTCAAGGACACTACGGGGCCCTGGTGAAAGCAGCGGCCAGCTAGGACTTCGGTCCCACCTGCGAGCTGAGTCCACGCTGCGGGTCGGCCCAGTGAGCCCCGCGACGTGTGCACCTGGGCCCTGCTTTCGTCTTTTGCTGCTCCGCGACCCGGGCCGCGGGACGGCGATGCGGGGGACTGCTGCGGACAAACACAGCCCTTTACCCCTCGAAGGCGCTTGCTGCCGGCCTGGCTGGAGGGGGACAATCAGCACGCTGGCCCCACATCAACTCTGAGGGCTGCTCCCGATCGATGTGGCTCTTCCAGCCCCGCCACGCAAACCACGGACAAACCAGGCCTAGCCTTTCTCGTGAATGGCGGACGAGCAGAGAGATGCAAATCTTGCGGCCTTTCGTGGGGGTTTCTAGGGGGCTGTAAGAGCAAGGGGTCCCAAACTGTGTGCGGACCGATAGAAGGACCTTTTCCCCCTAAATCATACGGCTAGGACGAGTTTCCCTGCGGAGGAAGTAGCCGGCGAGAACAGAGCCTACCAAACAATTCCCCCAGCCATGGAAGGAAAAGTCCGCACCGATTAGTAAAACGGATTAATTTCTCTCCCCTCTTCCCTCCCTTCTCTTGCTCCCGCTTCGTGTCTCTGTCCCGCAGATCGCGGTATCAAGCAGAACGTACGAGAGCAGTCCTTTTGAGGAGCAGCAGGCAGAGGGACGAGGGACGAAACATAAATCGCTACCAACATTTCTGCGTTATTTTCCCCACCACCTTACACCTCCTGAGTGATGGTTCTGTGAAAGAAATCGAATGGACTCGCTAGACACTGCGACAAACACGACATATTTCTATTATCTTCCCAGAAACGAGCATGCTCCTGACAAGGTCGGGGCCGAGCCGAGGGCCCACTTGGAAAATCACAGACAGGGTTCCGAGGAGGTGTCGTGTCCACCCGGCTCTGGGCCCTTCTCCTGCACCCAACAGCTTAGCTCCCGGGAACGGACCCTGTGCAGCTAGCAACGCAGTCCACGGGGACGGGGTTTGTAAAGCGGGTTTGGTTCATTTCGTTTCCCTTCCTCTACCCTCTCCCCTCAATTGAGGAAGGCACGTTTCCACTCCTGCAAAAACACCAGCTCTAGAGGGAGGCACGAACAAGCAGAGCTATTGTTCTCTGTTTTATTTTAATCGCCTAACTGGTGTAAGGTTATAAAGGAGGGGAAGCTGCAACAAAGCAGTGAAGTAAACATTTTGCTGCATGGATTTGCATAAATATAAAGGTACCCTTAGTGTTCAGGGAGGATGAGGAAAGAACCCCAGTAACCCGATGCTCAAAAAGACATCGTTTTTCCAAATAATACTCGTGCCAGAGGTACCGGCATGCTTGATCTCTGGGCAGGGCAAAGCCTCTTTCCTCTGCTGCATTTATGGCAGAGGCTGGGAGCAGCATGGTTCAGGCGGGCCCTGCCGTGGGGAAAACCGTGGTGGTGCCTCCCGCTGCAAACCAGGGCTGTCCGCGGGGGTAAGGCAAGTAGGAGGCCTTCACACTCGAGTGGAGCACTTCTTAGGCTAGTATTTGTCTATGACAGAGCTGATGAGGTAGTTGTTTTTAATTATCAGACAAAGAGAAATATTCCTTAAGAAATTTCCGTTAGCGTCGCTCTCCCAGGGCCAACTGGGAACGCAGCCACGTAAGCTAAAACTGACTTCCTTGTGCGCACATAATTGGGCAAGGCCTAGTGGTAACTGGAATCGTCCCTGTCTTACTCATTAGGAAAATCACAACATCTCTGTTAAGATACTTCCCCCCATAACCTGACATATGAATATTTCCCTCGGTCTTACTGGGAGACTTGCTACGAAAAGTGAAAACCGAATAAGGAAACGACTTGTCGATCAGTGATTCCCCCGTAAAATCGGAGTCATCGAGCTCCGGAGCAGACATCGGGGTTTTGGCAAGAAAAAGCGGTAGCTGCACAGATCGTGGCGGGAGCGGTGGCGAGATGTCGCCTGCGACCATCACTGCATGGATGTACTGCGCCTTTGGTTTCCGCGGGATTTCTCCATTCCCTTGAAGAGCAGCTCACCGCAGCCGTGAATGATGCGGAGACACCACGAAAGCTGCAAGTGTCTTGACCAAGGGACACACAGCACGGATGTGATATCCACAGCTGTGCAACTGCCTGAAGATGCGTGTTAAAAAGATCAAACATTGATCTTTAGGCGTTTTTAATATTGTTAACAGTTACAATCAGCACGGAGGTCACGGATTGAGGGCTCTGCTATTCCTTGAAACAGAACTCGAGCAAGAAATATTCGCAGTACTCCTCTGATCCGAGCATTCCCTGTGCACGGAGGTTCATTTTAATTTTTAAGAATGCTTTCTAGGAATCGAATTTTCCCTGTTGGTGCCCCAGAAAGGTTTTATCGGGGGCGGAGGCACTCTGGGTGCGGTGACAGTGCCCGGCGCAACCTGCGGGAGCCGCATACTGCAGGGCGGGGAGGAGGCTCGGACTATTTTTATGTCGGCGACGGCTTCCGCTTCAGTAGTGGGCGCTAAAACAGATGTGGTTTCTTTTAGTGCCCGGCAGAGTGGTGGGGGTGGTGGGCGACGGGGGGAATGCAGTTTAAGTCCCTTTCGTTTGGGCAAGAAACTGATCCTTCGGCACAGCACTCTGCCCTTCCTTACGAGGCCCCGCGGCAGCTTGTCCCGCTCTCCGCGGCCCACGCGGATCTCCCGCGTTCTGGCTGTGCTTGCGGGGCTCCGTTACTGCTCTCGGGGCGCGCAGATCGAGGGCAGGCGGGGCCGAAGACTCAGTGAAAGCGCAAAGCGAAAAAAAAAATGGCGCTGGGAAGCAGTATGTGCAAAATCCGCAAGGAATTGCAGTAAATTCCTTTTTGTTTGAAGAAAATTTACAACTTGGTAATAGACCTTTTTATGACCTATTTGGGCTCGTCATTGGCTGCGGCTGGTCATGTGCAGGCAGCGAGCGCTTTCATGGCCTTTTCCTGATTTCCCTGGCGAATTTCCCCCTGCATTCTGCCTTCAGAGAGCCTCAGCCCCTCTTTTTCTAACCTTTGTCTGGGCTGAGGTGTATGGCAGTCGCCCTTACGATGGTGTCCCGCGCCCCTAAACCCTCGGCCGGTACCAACGCCTCCGCACTGACGCTTCCCCGGTCCACCTACTCTCCCTCGCCCACGGAGGGTTGCTCGGAGACCCGCGCCCGCTGCCGCGTCGCATCCAACCCCTCGCTGCTCTCCTACAGCTTGGTGCCCCCGCTGCCACTACCTCCTCCGGCACATGGATTGCTACGCGGGTGCAAAATGGATTACAGCGACCTTCCCGGGTTCCTCCGCAGGCATGCAATGCCGCGAACTGGTAAGCACTCAGATCCCCTCGGGTTGGTCGCCGGTACTCCCCGTCCGCTCACGGTCCCGATACGCGGCACAGCACTGTCTTTCCTGTCCTCCTGTCACATTTGGTCACCTGTCCCTCGCAGTCCTTTGTTCTTTCTATTAGTATTGCTATTACTGTTCCTAATTTTGCTGCTCTTACTGTTGTTTTTATTGCTATTGTAATTGTCGGTGTTGTTACTATTATTAGTCATAGTTGTGGGCATGTCGCAGAGTGCGAGCGGCCGTTGCGCGCGGTCTGGCACGGAAAATGCGCCGCGGGCCTCGATGGCGCTGCGCTCCTCGGCATTCCGCGGCCAGAGGCAGAAAGCTGGGGCGGAGGCACATAGGCGGGATTTCTTCCAATAAAAGGCCTTTTTTTTTTTTGGTATACTTTCCCCCCTGCCGGCCTGAAGCTCGCTGTGGTGATGCTCTGGTTTGTTTTCCCATGGCGGAAGGACGGTCGCGTAACTTTAAAGCTTAACAGGTGTTTTCGCAGGAGAATCGGTGTCAGTGCTCCCGCGGGGGTGGAGGGCGCGGGCGGTCCCCGCCGAACCCGTCGAGCCGGGGGCTGTGCCTCGGCTGTGCCCCCGCCCGCCCCGCCGGGACACTTTCGCACACCCTTCTGCCGCTGCACCGCGGAGCCAGGGCTGAGGCTCCGACCTGCTCCGTGGGCGGCATATGGGCCGGGCTCGGCAGCCGGGAGCGCACGCCAGCAGTACTGCTGCTTACCCACGTGAAACCCATGGCGAGGCTAAATTGGGAACGAGTTCACGGGGGAAAAAAAAAGAAAACAAAAGAAAACAAATCAATCAAACAAACAAACCCCAAACAAACAAAAACAAAACAAAAACCAAAAACCCCCCCCAACCAACCCAAAAAAAACCAAACAACAACAAACCGCCAGGTTTATTTTGAAATATGACGAGAAGACGGAGAAATCACGTAAACTATGCCTGCGTTACCTACATGTGTGTATACATATCCATATTCACATTATATATATATGTATGTATATACGCATCTACATCTCCGCTCTGTAGAACACATATTATTTGGAAGTGCACTATTCTGAATATATATATTTTATTTACCTCCTCTCCATTTTCAAAATGTTATAGCACAGAAGAAAACATGCTGCCTCGTATTTAGTGCTCACATCGATGGTCGGTGGTGGCAATGCATCGTGCCATTGCACTGCGGGAATTTACCGAACCGCCATTTATCCCCAGATCAGCCAGTTAATTAACGGTAAAACAAAACGCCTGATTGAAAAATATACAGCGAGGCTGGAAAGGTGAGAGTCGTACCCCGGGTACGTAATTTGAAGGCTTAAAAGAAATTCTTCTTTAATCAGTCCTGGAGCACCTCCTCAGCCTGCTATGCCCGAGTCCCATTACAGTGAGCGACAAGATCCCTGTACCCCATGCTTTGGCTGTTCGCACTAGCCGACCGCCCTGCGTTGCTGAAGGATTTGGGGATTATTTGGGTGGAATCGTTATCGACATAGCAACAATCTTCAACAGTAACTTGAAAAGTATGCCTCGCGTTTGTTTTCACTCTCAGTATCCCTTCTAGTCGACATAGTAATTATATCTGTTTATAAATCTCTTCAAAACCTTGGGGAAACCTCGTTCCTTGAGCTGTTTTGAAATTATTCGTAGCCTGGGGAAAAATAAGAAAACAAAAGCAGGATGTTCTAAGGAATTCTAATGTGCATGTATGTGTCTGCGGGTTCATCTACTGACACATGCGGATACACATATGCATTTATTATTTCATTTGTTTATGTCAGAGTTCGGCTTTTCCCTTTTTAAACGCCTTCCTTCCCTGCTTCCTTTGGCTCTTATTCTTTTTCTTTTATTTATTTTTATTAACACTGAAGTACACATTGGTCTGTTTATGCTTAGGAACATAACTATGTAATTGTATGTATTCATAGCAGAATCTGTATGTACGTATTTATATATAAGACACATATAAGGACTGTATTTTTATGTTTAATTATACACCTACATAACGAGATATGAGTATAGATGTGTTGGTGTGCTGAAATTTTTGAAATACAGAATTCATAGCCACATTTCTCGCACTTGCTTCGTTTCGCCTCGTGTTTGACAGAATTTATGACTCATCTCATTTTTTTGTTGGAAGGAAACAGCCGATCCCTAGCCTACCCTTTACTGACGCACTGGCAGCATAAAAACACTACCACAAAGCAGCCGGCAGGAAGCGACAACCTGTGCTCCCTGGACGTGCCCGGGTGCCGCTGGCACCGGCTACCATTTGGGAAGTCAGGTTGGGCTCCCACTTGGCAGTTGCAGGTTGCCTGGAGCAGAAGTGTAGCTTCTGTTCCCTGAGTCTGGCAGGGCTTTCGTGCAAGGAGGGGATGCGGTGTGAAGTGTGGACCCGGGAAATCCGATAAGACTGGGCGAAGAAATACGCGTTGGTTTTGCTCTCTTAAGAAGCAAAAATCCCTCCGATTCGTTTTCTCGTTCCCCAAATAAACATAATTCCCACGGAGTGTTTTATGAGAGCTTGGGACAGGGGAAAAAATCCGAACAAAGACAGTATTACACCCCTCGGTTGGCAGGCAGCTGTTAAAGGTATTTAGTGCTCTACTGCAGTGCGGCAGTCAATGCTGCTGGAGCGGGAGAGGAGAGAACAGGAAGCGAAAGGAAAAGATGAGGCACAATAAACATTGCAGCAGGTCGCGGAGGCCGGGCGGGGCGCGGACGAAGGGTCTCTGCCAGAGACAAGAGGCAATAAAAGTGCATTCAGCGGCAGCAGGCTGTGCCCAAGCCCAGCATTCGCCTCCCATCACCCGCGGAGTAAGGGGCGGCGACTGGGGGAGGCAGTCCGCAATGCCTACCCAGTGACCCACGTCGGAGCTACCCGAGCCAGAGCCTGCGAGAGCTCTGGGGGGGTCACCGCAGCCGCCCGCCCGCCCCGCGGCCGCGGCTCCGTCGCCTCTGCCCGCGTGTGGGCGCCCTCCCCGACGCACCGCGACAGGGTCACCTGCCCGCACCTTCCGCGCTCGGGGCTGCCGGGCCGGGCCGCGGAGCGGCCGCCGGGGGCGCGACAGGCCCCGGCCGCCGCCACCAGCCGCTGTGTCTCCACGGCCTCTTCCAGGAGAAGGCGCTGTAGGACAAGCCTGGCTGCTCTGCCCTCCGGGGCGAGAGACCTGGCGCCCCACCACCGGCTTCGGGACCCCTACTCTGCCCCTCGCCTGCCCACAGAAGAGGCCCACCGGCGGGNCAGTTGAGTCTCAGTTGTCCTACTCCTTCCAGTGCCATGACCTCCTGTTTGACCCGGCTCTACAGCCCCTTGGCGCGCCCCCGCTACACATCCTCCCACACTCTGCCTAAACCACAGGGCCACGGGGCTCGCCTCGTGTGCCCTGCCGCCCTCTCGGTTACCAGTCCGTCCTTTGATGTCGGGCACCCACGTCTTCCCATCCTGTCCCTTTGATGTACGTGCCAGAGCTCAGTGGCGGCCCTCACCCTTCTTCCCACCGGTTCCCTTCCCGCGGGCAGAGCCCCCGGCCCCCGCACATCCTCCCTGCCTCCTGCAAGCCAGGGCCCGGCAGAGTTCCCTGCCTCAGCCTCACCCGTTGCCCCCAGGCTTCACCTTCCCGAGCTGTGCCCGGACATGACCCTGGCGGCACCCATCTCCCCCAGGCCGTGCCTGCCCCGGCGAGACGCTCCCACGGCCCCCGGCCTCCCCTCCCTTCCCTGCGCTCCTCGCCCTCTTCCCCCTCGAACCCGGGGTGTCGCCGCCGCTGATCCCGTTTGATGTCGAGGCGCGGCTCGACGCCGCCTTGCCCGCTCCGGGATTTTGCTGACGCTGGATCTGCCTGCAGGCGCGGGGTGCTGCGGTCAGAGGCCTTTGCATGCCTACATCCTTCTTGGAGAGGGCATGGGCGACAAGGTGACTGTGGAAAGGTCGGAGTTATGATAAAAGCAGAGGGGCATAATGCGTTGGATGTTATCGAGGCACTTGGTAGGTCTTCAAAGTCAGAGATGGAGCCTGTAATTTTCTGGCAGTGTGGTCCTCAGGATAGGATGCTGGTTGTCGTGTCTGTCAAATAGCATCAAGAGCGATGGTGATTTACACATGTGATTCAATTTCCCCAACCTTTTCATCGCAACAATTACCAGAGGGAAACCAATTGTTACTGTATTACTTCATTACACATTTTATCTGTCTTCAGATCATCAGTCCCAAATACAAAACCTTGCATAAAACCCTAGATAATGAACTGGCTGGACCTTCAAAGCTAACTTTCACATCTGCATTTTAGAATAGGAAATGTGAAAATTGTTCTAATTCCCTCTTCAAAAATCTCATCACTCAGAATTACTCAATTACTGAAGCATTCATCTTGTCCCTAGATGACTGGGAGGTGTATCTCAGTCATGAATTCCTCACTATCCCTCAGCCTCACCTTTCCCAGCCCTAGTCTCCTGGACACTTGTGCCTGTAGCACATGCCTGGTTTGGACCACCTCGTTTGCCAGGGGCTGATGCTTTGGTTGGCTGCTGTGCTACTGTGCATCCTGCCTTGGCATGGCACCTCTCTTCCTGCACACACAGGACAGTGTCTTGTCTCCAAATCGTGGGTTTCTCCTACCCACGAGATGGGACAAGAGAGCCAAAGCAATCACAGACATGTAGGGAGGGATGTGACATTCTCAGTACTGTCACAGGGGCTAGAGTCCACACACGGTCCCCATGGCCTGGGACAGGACCTTCACTGTAACAAGTACCTGGTGCCAGGCCTAGGGCAAACACACTTAACTCTGCATCATGGTTTCTGTAATCTCAGAATATTTCCCCCACATTTTATTGCACTTTCTTTTTGCACCCTGCTCTCAATTTCCAGTTTGTAGCCTTTCCTCGCACCCTCCCAAAGGACAGACACTTTGGCTCCATGAAGCTGCCTGCTGCTGAAACCCTCCTTCCAGAGGCCAGTGTTGATGAAGTGTTTGGGGAGGGTGGCTAGAGTCTGACGGAAGCCTGATTCAGGACTAACTGTGCCCATGCCTGGGTGCCTGAGTAAGGTTTGAGGAGTCCCAGGGAGCTTTTCCCCCTGCTTGCCCAGGACTGGGAGTACGGATCATGCTCCAGCTGAAAGCAACCCTGAAGTCAGCCCCATGCCAGACAGTCCACTCCTCTCCTGGGGGCACCTGGCTGGATCCCCTGGGCCTCATAACGTTTCTCAGACTGTGCATTGCAGCTGGAATGTCACCTTACACACTGCCCCTGCCAGCTGTCCTGGGCAGGGGAGGGGAAAGAGCCAACTCCCAGATCAAGTCATTAAAAATCATGAAGATGATACCATATGATGAAAGCCTTGACAAGAGCAAGAAAAACAGTGGTATGCAAAATCACTCTAGGTCAAAAGAAAGAGCAAGGAAGGGCCTCAGTATGCCTCTTGTTCTCTGCAGGAAAATGAATTGTTCAGCTGTGATTTGGGCCATCTAATGAGTACTGCAAGAGCTGAGCTGCCCCTTTTGGGCTACTTCAGACTTGTATAGTCAGAAATGGCCGAGTCAGAGCAGACTCTGCTGTTAAACAGGTACCACCCGGCTGGTGCCACCACCCAGCAAGGAGCTGAAGTTAGCTTGTTCTTCAGAGCTGAGCCCCCGAGCGGAGGCGCACTCGCACCCGAGGGCCGGGGGAGTGGCCGGTTCCCTCTGCCCGTGGCCGGTCACCGACGGAGCTGATGTAACTCCCCGCCCACTGACGAAGGTACAAATCCTTCTTTGGACCCACCAGTAGCTGCTGGCTGCTTCGACGCCCTCATCTTAGCAATGATAGATTGGGATCTGATACCCGGCTTTCTTCATGTGTGAGACTGCCAGAGACATTTGACTTCCTGTGCTCGGGCTCCTTGAAATTCTCATCTGCTAACTCACACCCTGCTCCCTTCACACCAGGACTGTTTTATTGTTTTATAACCGTCCTTAAACTTCCAGTCCTCAAAGATCTCACTGTGGCAGGCTTCACACTTTTTCCCTTTCCGAAGCCCTGTGCCCTCAATGTTTGCAGCAGTTTGGTCACTCATAAAGATCCATCGGGCACCCGGGGAACCCGCAGCTCGGGTACAGCTCGTGAGATGAACTCAAAACCATTTTTCAGGGGAGCCTGACCAAAATGCCATAAACATCCAGGAAAGAGAGAGGGGATTCTCTATTTCTGTTAGTTTGTTCGTTTGTTTTGTTTTCCCCTGACGTTGGGATTCCCCGTCCCCTGAGAAGTATAAAGAAATGCTCGAATGGGTATCCACAGCGAACCGCCCTCGGATCCTTTCTCAGGAGCACTTCGGGAGTGCTAACACCCCTTTGCAGTTTCCCCTGCAACTCGCTCCTCAGAAAGGCCAGCCTAACGCCGTGTAGCTGAGCTTCCACCCATCCCAGCTATTCCAAGTCCCATTTTATAGGACAGATTCAGCGAACCTTTATTTAGCGAATAAAAGTTTAAAGCTGAAGGTTATTTATGGTTCCACAGAGATAGGTCCTGAGTGGCTATTTAGAAGCACGTGATTCCAATAAACTTTGTTTTATGGCTTGAGAGTTGACAAGCCAAAATATAATTCCCACCATAAATTAGTTTAAGAGCATACAAGTGCAGATGCTTTCGTTCCTGGAAGCAGTAATCGGGAAAGTGTTAGCAGGGAACCGTCGGCAGGAATGCGACCGTGCAGGCATCTCTGCTACCGGGTCCCCCAGGCCACGGGGGGAGTGCACAGTAAGTCCGCTACCAGCCTCCCCGCCGCCGCGCTCGGGCTTTCTGTGCCCCGAGGAGCTGCTTGGGAATGGGGTATCAACCCGGCAGCGCGGAACAGCTCCGCTGGGGAAATGGGCAGGTAGAGCTCAGATGGATAGGGTTGAGCCGGGATGTCCCTGTCTCACATTTCTGAGTTTAGTGGGATTTCTTATTTGCAGATAACTTTTTTTTTTTTTTTTTTTTTCAAAGAAAGGAAGAGCGAGCAGTGCCAAAATACGGATATTAGTCCATTCTCCTCCCAGGCTCTGAATGTTATCCAGAGTGGGCAGAACTAAAGGAAAAAACCCAACCCAACCGAAAACTGTCTTGGGAAGTTCTGTTTAGTGAACTCTTGATATCTAGGAAATTGCCCAATGTTTAAACCAATAACTCTCCAAGATACAGTAGGAAGACAATAGATGAGGAGAAAAATCGCTTATAGAAGAGAGCTCTCCAATAGTATTTACTGTTAAATATACAATGCTTTTCAGGAGCTTTAGACTAAATATGCATTTTTGTTTTCCTTAATGGGGTATTTGGATATGTTTATTAAAATATTTGAAGGAAAGTTCAAGTTAAATCTGTCCTTCTGTAATGCAAACAAAGACACGTCTTGTGGTTACCGATAGGTTATTAGACGATCTTAAAAAGGATCTAGCTTAGAGTAATTGGATATTTATTCTAATAAAATTGTTCTTTCTGTGCTCTGCACGGATATGATTTTGCATGGCGTATTGTGACATTTTGTGGGTGATGGTTTAACAAAGGTCATCTGAATATTTCATTTCTAAGTGACTAGATTGCCACAGGAAAAAAATAAAAGAGCCTTTGTTATTCTTCTTTTCCATCAGTGAAAGAGAGAGGTCTGACTTTTCATATCTTTAGAAATTATCCAGTATAAAATTTAGACTATGAATATTAAAACTGAAAAATCACACCCCAGACACAGGGAAAGCATGTGTTCATAAGAAACTGCCTGGACGCAATGTGGTCCTCATTTGGATGGGGTTTCCATCCCACCACTCCGCTGCTCACAGGATTTGCCACCATCTCCTCTATGCCTTCATCTATCAAACGTGGTTTGTAACTGTTCTCCAGAAATATCACCCGTATGTGGAATACAACAGTAACAAACGTTTTTATTGCAACAGGTTCGGCAGCATGGAAGGACATCCACGGTAAGTAACCTCTTATTTATTGTAGAGTTTGCATTGCTTGAAAATCCTGTTCTTTCCCTTCAGACTGGAAAAACTAAAAATTATGATCCCTGGTGAATATTGTTACTCTAAATAAATTAATTAAAAAAAAAAAAAAAAGAAAGAAAGAAAAAAAAAGACCATGTCAGCATGTGAAAGCTCTTGTAGAGTTGGTTTGTGGTACCACGTCATAATCTTGGCTAGCATTAAAAGCAGAGAAGCAGCTTATTGGGGGTTAATTACAGGGCTGTACAGGTGTCCTCCTGCTCTTAAGCACTCCAAAACAATTAGCAGCGTTACCATTTTAACTCGGTGGGACTGTACAGCGCCTCCCCGTGCAGAGCTGGGACGGATCACGTTGTGTCCCAGCGCTCCTAACCTTGGCTACTCCCACTCCTTTCTCCAGATGGGATCCCAAGCAAAGTTGTGCCTGCTTTCTGATGGTATCCCCGTTTGGCACTGCCTCGTGTCTGGGTGAAAGAGACGACGGTAGCTGGGGGTGGTCAGCGCTGGCCAGCCGGGGCAGCCCAGCTGCAACCGAGTCCTACGGGCTGTAGAGCTGATCCACTGCTTCTAGGTCTCTCAGGGCAAGAGAGTGTCTAATGTGGATTTAAATGCTTTGAAGGCGCGGGAGGGAATGGGTAGCAGGGCTTAGGAGGGCAATCCTTTACGGTAACGGTTTTCGGAACCGAGATGATCCCGCCTGAGCTGCGCTGGGGAGACCGAGGGAAGAGCAGCAGATAAGTGTGCATCAGGAAATGCTGTTGAACCTTTCTGGCTCTTGTGAGGAGCTAGGCGCATCAGACCTGGTGCTCCGGGCTGAGATCGGCTTGTCTCTCAAAGAAGGAAAGAAAGTTGACGATATTTGGCGATTTATTAGGTTTTACATCGTCCTTTCCGCTTCTGCTAACCCTGCTCTGACCGGGAGTATGTAGAGGAGAGGAGCTGTGTTTGCATTTCCCTGATTCCTCTCCCTGCTTCCAGACAAATAATCTATTTCACTGCCTGTACCAAGCTTCTCCTTGTCTTTTTGCCTTACGCTGCTGTATTGGTTTTCGACCCATATGAATATGAACTAAAGAATCGTCTCCAGAGTTGCAGTTTTTTGTTCCATAGGTAACCTTCCTCCTCTCGTAGCTCAATCCTGCACTACGTAGATGTCGTTGGCATTTTATTTCAGGACCGGCCCTAAAAGTGTGGATTCCGTGTTTTCTGCTAACGTACAGCTAGCATACTGATTATAAGCCAGAATACAAAAAGCCTGATAGATCAAAAGTATTTTGTATGGACAGAAGAACAGAAGGTGAATATATAACGCTTTTGTTCATCAATAACTCTTTGGCTTTGACCTGTCTGAGCAAGTCGTGCAATAAGGTGAAACGCAGGTCACAGCGTCTAACAAATATGAAAATGCGTAGTATTAAGCAGAGCGGGGAGCTACTGCTTCCTCAGACCCATTGCTCCTCCCTGGGCAGCCCTCGGCGGGCTTGCCCGCTCCTGGGGGCTGCCCCAAAGGCGAGCTCGTTTGGGGGGCGGGGGGTGTTACCCTGCCAGGTCAGTCGGGTGGTTAATAACCCCTGCGGGGGCGTGGGATATCCCTCCTCCCCTCAGAGAAAGGAGGAGAAAGCGGGGCGAGACTCTTAAAATAGTTGTGTGAAGATTTAAATAATCCAAGATGGGGATTAAAGACACAAAGTCGTTTGGAGTTGCACTTGCTGTGAAGAAGGCACCATCGCAGTGGCAAGAACGCAGATGTTTAAAAATAGCATCTCCCAGATCAGGCAGCTGGGAGTAGGAGTCAGGCAAACAAACCGGTACACACCGCTCGGATAAGTGCAACACCCCCAAATCTGCCCTCCGCAGTGGTTGGATGTATCACACCCGCACCATTATTTGTCCTTATGGTGCCTGTTTTAAACAGTGGAAGGAGAAGAGGTTGACCGCAGGACAGCAGTGAGGAGCTGGGTCAGACACAATTCATGAACTTTTGTACTCTTGTGTGCCGCTGTCGACAAAGTAAAAATAATGAAACTTTGTGATATGTTTGTAAATGATTTCGGCTGACCTCTCGCCCTGCCCTTCACCATAAACGCTACGGCGGGGAAAACCTGGGAGGGTGTGAGGCTGCGGCTCGCGGGCAGCTCGCGGGGATAATAGCTAGACCAGCATAATGGGATTAAGGTAAATTTGGAAACTCTCTTCTTCCCGAGAGCAACTAACTCCGGCCTTTAATCTCATCTTTTTCACCAATTGCTGTTTCTGTTGTCGGCTGTTTTACTTCTGTTTCGATTTTTTAAAAATTCTTTTTTATTTGGGGGGAATTTCTGATTATGGAGAATCTCTTTGGATTTGCGTTAGTCTAAATAGCTAAAGACTTATTTCTAAATTACTTTAACCGTTATTATTCTGAATAGGACAATTTGACCCATCACGTCCATTTTTCCGTAGCGAGGACGTAAACGGTAGAGAATTTAAAGAGAGCGGCAGGTCTTTCTGAGATTTGGTAGGCGAAATTCGTCGCTATGAATTGGTGGAGAGTCGTATAGCTGTATTGCAGCAATAATAACAAGCGTGAATCTTTCCCGAAATCCCACCTTCCTGAAAATACATATTTGAAAACTGACTCCCAGCAGAATAGTTTGCATTCCTCAGAAGACAGTAAGAGACTAAGACAATTGCAAAGACCTGCTATATTGTAGATGAAAACAGAATGTTATTACGTTGTCTATATATACCCTGTAGAACCGAATTTGTGTGATATTCATATAGTCACAGATTCGATTCTAGGGGAATATATGGTCGATGCAAAAACTTCACCTTTCTGCAAATGGTTAGAAGTTTAAATACTGGCGGAATCAAGAGGCATGTGCATGCTGAACACTCAGAAATTATAAAAGTTTTGCTGCCTCACTCCTATTTGTTAGGTTTTAGGACTTTTTAAAAACTTCAGTTGTCATTCAGTCCTAACTTTCACTGAAAATCTATGAGTTTAAACAGTTAATCTCACCAGAAGTTATAAATTTTCTGGGGGAAAAAAAAAGAAAGAAAGAAATTATCCACCAATCAGTGAATGATTCCCTTAAAAGATACTCATAAATTAGTTAGATATGCCAGACGTTAGCAAAATTTCCCTGTCTAGGGTCCAGATCGCATCAAAATATTTACGACAGCAACAAAAGCAGCCTTCGCCTCAGTGGAATGTATTTACTTGTGCTCCAGGAATGATTTTGATGAATGAAGACTGAAATTATCTCATTAAACTCGTGATATTTTTTAACCTAATTAAATGACGTCTCCAGTTCAGTTGATTGAACTTTAGTGGTTAAAAGTGAACTGTTTCTTATCATCTGTATGATTTTTACATAAATACATGTATAGATTTATACCTATATGTTGGCGTTTGCGTCTGTGTACGCATACGTATGCACATGCGTATATTGGGGTTTGAAAGTGAATAAGAAGTTACTGATTGCCTAATTTTATTCAGCAGAACTAAATTCTGGTAACTTTTGGATGACCTCTGCGAGACAAAGACAGGACAGATCCATTGTACATCATATTACCCTCTTCTTTTATGGCTTTTCTTTTCCTCTCCTGCTTACCAGTTTCCTCCCTTTTAACCCCGCTTCAGTTCTTCCCTCCTTATATTCCTCTCGATTTAAAAAAAAAATAAAATTATTTAAAGCGAGGTACCAAGCCCCAGTGGTGATCCTGACTGGTAAATCAGGCGGTGGGACTGAATCCCCCGGGGCTGGGGGAAGCCGGCTCAGACAAAAGGCTGTGGGTAGGGCAGCGGCTGCCGCCCCGGGTTATCCCTACACCTCCGGTACCTGGTTTGGGGGTGCGGTTCGCCGAAGAGGGGGGTCACTCAGTTAGAGGGATGTTATTGAGTGGAATCGGGGGAAATGCGGGGAAATGCGGCGGTGGGCGCTCGGCTCCCCATTGGCCGGGCCGGTCACATGCCCGCCTAACTTTATTCAGTTGACAGCAAGTAGGAGGGCTCTATGGCAGGGGAAAAAAAGACAACACGAGAAAAATTAGTATTTTCTACCTCCAGAAATTAATGGCCATGAGTTCGTATATGGTGAACTCTAAGTATGTGGATCCCAAATTTCCTCCTTGCGAGGAATATTTGCAGAATAGCTACCTAGGCGAGCAGGGGCCCGAGTACTACAGTGCCTCGCAGGGCTCTGATTTCCAGCACCAGGGACTCTACCCACGGTCAAACTACAGCGAGCAGCCCTTTAGCTGTAGCAATGCCCAGGGCTCTGCCGGGCAGCCGAGGGGTCACGGACAGGAGCAATCCGGCCCGGCGAGCCACTTTCCCGGCCCAGCAGAGCATTGTCCACCGCCTCCAATGTCCAACTCGCGAGCCTGCAGCCAGCAGCCGGCCCTCAAACCCCCAAACGGCTCCGCAGTTAAGCAACCAGCAGTAGTTTATCCCTGGATGAAGAAAGTCCATGTTAACTCGGGTAAGGATCCTCTTCTTACTTTGCTCTTCTACCCTGCTTCTGATTTTCCTCAGCGGCGCTTGCCCGAGTCCTTGCCAGGCTCGTGGACGAGCTTTTTAAGCCGAGGTGGCCAATTACACTCGCCATAAATTTTTATTGCTGAGGAAATAGGCCGTTGGCCATGCGGGGCTTTGCCGTGCAGGATAAAGCTACATTTTAGGAGCCTGTTAGAGGCTCCCAGCCTACCTAGCTGCGTGTGCCCGTAGCGCCTGCCTCAAACGAGAGGGAGAGCAGCCCGTCCATTGTAAGGAACGGGGACGAATTCAGCCCGGCCACATGCTCGCAGCTCATAAGGTTTTCTTTTGTAAAGTCGAACCGACAAGTCAAGATCAGCTTTGTAAAGTTCTCCGTATTTTTTTCCCAGTGAATCCAAATTACAACGGAGGGGAACCTAAACGCTCCCGCACAGCTTACACCAGACAGCAAGTCCTAGAACTGGAAAAAGAATTTCATTTTAACAGGTACCTGACCAGGCGCCGCCGTATCGAGATAGCCCACACTTTGTGTCTCTCTGAGCGCCAGATCAAGATCTGGTTTCAGAACAGAAGAATGAAGTGGAAAAAAGATCACAAACTGCCCAACACGAAGGGCAGGTCTTCTTCCTCTGGTTCAAATCCCCATTTACAAACTGGTTCCAAGGACCATCAGACTGACTTGACAACTTTGTAGAAGAGGTGAAATTTTCCATTTCATCCTTCGCTTCTGACCAGTACTGTACATAACTGACACTGCCCAAGCAGAACCTGCATGTAGCAGCTAAGGACACGACAAACTGTCATCTTTCTTTTAAGGTACTGTTGTACAAAGGAGACAAAATGACGCTACTTTGGACTTTATTTTATTTGGTTCTTCTAGCACAATCTAAAAAAAGGAAAACAAAAAGAGGGGAAGGAAAAAGAAAGGGGAAAAAAAACCCCAAACAAACAAACAAACAAAAAACCCGAACATCACGCAGGCAGTGGGAATTGGGAAAATATTAAATGAGACCTTCTGTCCTTAAAAAGTAATAAATCATTGAAAATGAAACTGTCCTGTGTTTCAGTTTTGAATTCGAAAGTCAAGATTGGATGTTTCATTCTGGCATTTATACTTTTTATTGCCTTTTATCCCATGCAATTTCGGAAAGAAGCATTTTGGGCAAGTTGAGGACAGGAAATTCATAGTACAGTCTTTTATTTGAACATAAAGACCAGTAATTGTGAACTTTTTTTGGTGCTGCTTTAACGTTCTTGGTGTAATGAAAATACTTGCTCATTTTCATAACGTCTCAGAAGGTGTGCATAGGAATTAAGAGAAAACGGGTTATTTTATGTTCTATTAGTGTTATTGTATTTATTTATTTGTTACATAGAAGAGTGGAGACAAAAAAAATACTCAAACCAAAAACCGAGAAAAGGAGCTGAAGTGCCGTATTTCTCCTTTCCAGTCTCATAAACACATATGTAATGTTTACTTGTCTTGAATGCACACAACTTTCTTGTTATCTCCTTCTATTTTTTTTTTTAAATTTTCCTTCTTTGTGAATAGGAAACGCGTCTCTGCTCCTTACTGCGTGCCATCCAGAGCTTACAGGCTTGAAATGTGTTTCCAAACTCTCTTCTACTCAACGCTGTGCTTTAAACCATCGATACCTCGTTTAGAAATTGAAAGGGGGGGGGAAGGAAGGGAAACCACAGAAATCATCCCCCCTCCCCCCAAAAAAGACACCAAACCCGAAACAAACAACAAAAACAACTAAAAACCCCCCAAAACAAAGCAAAAAGTGAAAAGTTAATGCTGTTTCTGATATAACTTGAGCCATTTAAAGCCGAAAGCTGAATAAATTATTTCAATCATATTTCAAAATTCTTTTATGCTAGAGAGAGATAGGTTATGTGGGCTGCTGCTTTGTTGTGTTTTGGGTTTATTTTAGTCTGTCGAGTTTTTGTGGTTTGAGTTTGTTTAGGTTTTTTGTTCAGTTGTTTTTTTGTTTTGTTTTGTTTCAAGAACAGTGACTGTTTTTACACAACCCGTGACACGGGTTGGAAGTCTCAGCAAGTTGCTTTCAGGGAAAGAGAAAAGGTTTGGATGGGAGTAAAGCTGGTCTAATACTCACTAATTTGTCCCTGAGTGCTGGTTGCCAAAGTTTTGGTGCGCTGTAACTACAAAAGCCAACCAAACCAGCTCCCTCAGCCACTTACACCTCCGCTTAGGCGATTTTAAAGCTCAGCCCTTATCTCCGGTACCCTCAGGGCAGCCTGGGAGAGGAACCATACCGTCGAAACTGTAACGAGATGATCTCTTTATTAAAGAGAAAAGTGGCAAAGAAGAAAACTCATATCAAACACTGAAGGGAGATGGAAAGAGCAGGGGGTGAGTTAACGTGCCCTTCTCCAGGCTGGGTGCTTCCCACCGAGGACTCAAGGCTTTTTGGGCTCGCTTGGAAAAACAGTGGTCAAAATGGGCTTTAATGAATTCGAAAATAAAAGGCGAGCTTTTCAACAAGAGTGTATTCGGCAGCGTTGACTGTGGCCAGCAGTTAATTTCTGCCTTTTTCTCATCCCTAGAAGTCCGCAACGTGTCTTTAAGACTTGGTCTTTTGTTTTAGAGCCTGGAGAAAACTCTTTGTTCTTCCTTAGGGTTAGCCCAGTTCTCAGACTTGCACATGGCAATACTTGAATATCTCCACGTCGTGATATTAAAGATGGATATTCCCGCATTATTCGCATCATTGTTTCTATGACAAAAAGCACCGAGTTCATACATAGTAAAGACGTCTTTTTTCCTGACGCCTTCACGTTGAGAAGTTGAAAAGGTATTTTACTGAAGTTCGGCTAAATTGCAGGAACAGGTTCACCCAGAGGACAAATTTTCTATTCGATTAGTTGTATTTCAGCCGGGAAGAGTGACCTCTAAACCCTTAACCTTTTGGACCCAAACTACCCGTCCCTTTCTCTAGTATGGAGAGCAGTTAGCAGCAGCGCTTGAAGAGGGAATTCCTGAGACAAGTTTTCAAGTTTTTTTACACCAGGTTCCTGTGGTAGTGGCCTTTTCTCTCCAGAGCTGTTCAAAGACATCCTTTCCCTCTTCATACGAATCTATAAAAATGAAGGGGAAAGAAAAAAAAATGGGGAAGTAAAAGCAGCTCTAGCTGCTCCTCCTCAAAATTCCCCTCCCGGACCCCCACTGTTTGCTTAAAGTCTGTGATAAGTTAGCTGAGAGCAGGGCAAAACTGTTGCTCGAGAGAGACCTACTTCGCATCTGTGGCACAGTTCTGGAAAATAATGGCCTTGGATAAGCAAATCCTTGCTTTGTGCTTCTAATCGACCGAGATGGCTCCCGAAGTTAAAGGGCCAACTTCTGCTCCCAGATTACCTTCCCCCGCCCACTGAAGTCAAACAGGGATGTAGCTGCGAGCAGAATTTGTCTCATTGTCTTTTGAAATGTTAATAACTCCGGGATGAGTGTTGGGTTCAGCAGGCACAGCTCTTACAACCCTGTTTGCAAGACCCCTTTGAGCAGAGGATAGGGCACTATAGGTTTACATAGGTGTAATTGTGCTGTAAGTTTGGAGAATACATGAAGTGGAGGCAGAAAGTACCAAAGAGAAATAGTTTGCAGCTACCAATGCTCTGAAAGGTCAGAAACGTGTGTAATAATGACCAGGAGGACCCACTGGTCATCATCATCCATGCAAAACAAACCTGAGGTTTATTTTCAAATGGTTTTAACTCTCCTCCAGAAATATTCTGTGTATGAAAGAAAGCTGGTTATTTTTATTTATCATGGGTGAACGTAGTGTCTTGGAGCCTTTGTTAAATGGTAGCATTGTCCAGCAATACTCTCGTCTCTGTTAAAGTGATGCTTTTTATAGACTTTGCTGATGTTTTGCTGCCATTGATTAAAGCATTATTTACACTAACTGTCGCCTGTAGTTTTGATGTAAGCCCGCCACATGCTTTTGGAATAATAAAAGGTGTAGCGAAATAGATTCTGGTTTGTACCTTGAACAAACAGTCCTTACAAGGTGGGTCTCTCTTGTGTGAAAATGCTGGTCCCTCCCACCATTACAGTGTTAAAAGATGAGTGACTCTGCATAGCATCCTTCCAAATGTCCCTTTGAACAGGTTTGCTGTTTGCCCCAGCAGTAATGGTGTGACTCTAGGCCAAGCTGGAGTCTGTATTTACTTTTAGGCTGCAGTTAAAAGCTCCTGCCATCCATTTGCTGCTGCTTTGCATTTAACAAGTCCTCCTAGAGTGATTCCCGGATTTCTGCATGTGTGGCAGGAGTCGTGGAGCCACACCTGAAGTCAGCTCGATCCCCACACAGATGTGTGTCTTTTAGGTGAGTCCTGGAAGGAATCAATTCAAGAAAGAAATGGAAATTTGAAATGGCAATGTTAAGAGTAACTTTTCCTGAGCAGTAACCGTCACATTGATCGTGGATACAAAAGAAAGATCATAAAAACCCACAAACTTGGAGATTTTAAACTTTCCTATGCAACCAAGGCAAACAGGTTTTTTCCTCCCCTGTGTAAGCACCTCAGACCATAACACATACATCTAGCCAGGAGAAGTCGATTGCACTATTTTTGTCATAAGTACTTGTCACTGAGGGCTTGTCCTCTCCTGGAGCGTGGTCAAGGCACGAGTCCAAAAATACAGTCTCTGGCTTAGCCCAGGCAAGGAGCGGGATGCACAGCAGAAGACATATGCCTCCACTGCCCGAGTGTGTGGAGGGGAGGGTGAGAGTGCCTTTCTAAGTACACAGTCGCTAAGTTTAAATATCGAGGCATATTTTGTGATTACTTTCTCTCTCTCCTGTTTAATGGCTCCTCCTGTTACTCCCGATATATCAATACAGTTCTGTATATTATATCACCACTAGTCGTTAAGGTAAGAATGAAGAAGAAAGGCAGAGTCAATAGCAAACCCCACTCACTGTACAGTACAGTAAATAGGGACCTCTCGGTGCAGAGCCACACCGCTTCCAACGGCCATGTTTGTTAGTCCTTTCCCCTGATTCTTTTTCCTTTTTTTTTTTTTTTTTTTTTTTCCCTCCTTCCCCCCAAGCCTGGAGACCAAAATAATCTTGCTAGGAACAGTCATAACAGGCAGAATTTCAAAGTGCAAGGAAGATGATAAGAATAGATTTCTACAAGTCCTGACCACGTGATTTGCGAAATAATTAATTCAGCACGTCCCTTAAGAAACACGGAGTCGTCATTAATCTGCCAAGCAAAGGACTCTATCAGACTTGAAAACTGAAGAGATCCCAAGAATATAATATACAAAGGGTGCAGTCCCTCTCCCTGCACACCTAGCTCTTTGGTAGCCGCTGAAAAAGAGACGCCCGGTACGTAAATATTTTTTACTTTTATTTCTCCTTATTTAAGCCTTAATGAACTCAGCTGTCAAACACTTGACAAATAGGGCACGCTGCTTCCTTATTTCCAGCTCGGCAGCGGCCGGGAACCGGACTGGGCGCAAGCGGTGACCTTTGCTTCCCAGGGAGCGAGGGAAGGAGAATGAGCGCGGAGCGCCGCGGAGCACCGCGGAGCACCGCGGAGCTGGGAAGCTGACCGCCCGACCGCCTCCTGGGGTGGTGGCGCTGGCCGCGGCTGCCTGCTCGGAAAGGCGCGGAGCAGCGCGGAATAAACAATGCTCCTGTCAGGGCAGCCGCTGCCCGGTCCCACTGGCGTGGAAAGGCCCTCAGCTCCTTCGCAAGCAGGGTCGTAAATTTTGCCGTGCCTCTTTGACAGCGGGGCCAGAGCCAGCGCCGAGCGCACCTTCCCCCTGCCGCCCGCACAAAGGCCGGCTCCGACCCCGCTGCCCCGGCCGCCCTGCCTGCTCCTGCCCTGCCCGCCGACCCTGCTCGCCCGATACTCGCCGCCTGGCGAGGGGCTGCGGGAGGGTCCGGGTGAATCTAGCCCACGAAGCGGGCATGCCGGCTTTCAAGTCCCCGATCAATAGCCCGGACTAGGGAAAAACAGGATTTGTGTTTTTATACAAAGCCACTCCCTATTAACTCCATAGAATATGGACAACGAGTCTGAGATTTCTATGTGAAATTCCAATCAGCTGGAAATACCTTCTGCAAACAGGATATTCTTTATTATCCCTTGCTGGAGTAATTTCTAAAAAAACACAGATTGTAGCTTTTTATTGCTTCCGTTTCGGTGGCAGGACAGAGACAAAGTTTCCTATGTTATGAATTATACATTCAAACAATAACACATTAATTCAATTATTCAAAGATGACAAATGTTTATGTGCTTTGCTAGTGACTAAGGAACAGATTTGCTACTTCACGAGAACTCCTACATTTTTATCAATGAAGTTTTATATTATCCTACTGGGCTGGGAAAGAGACCAAACTCCACCAAGACAAGCAGTAAAATGGACCTGAACATAAATCGCAGCTCTTTCATAAGAGCGTTTATTCTCGCATATAGCCCGGGTTATTTTATCAGTTTGACAATTGCCGGAGTTGTTGTTATAAATCATCATAAGTAATTCCTGAAAGGGTACGAGGCTGCTGGGGGGCGGGCGGAGACTGTAAATCTTTCTGTTTTATTGCTCTATGAACATATGCTCCGATTGAAGAAGCCTCAGATCCTTTACTGGAGACAAATTCACGCAAAGCTGGAGTCCCACCAGCCAAAGGATTAACATTTCCTTAATACTTCAGTCCACTTACGATGTCTTAATTCTGATGATGGCGAAGGTGATAATTTCTTTCAGACGTCCCCTCCATTTTCACGTTAAATTTCATTCTTGTTTGTTTGTTTGTTAGTTTGTTTGTTTCGGGGTTTAGTTTCTGGTTTTGTTTTGATTCTTGGCCCCTATATTCAGAAAAGACACCCTAGGACTGTGAGGCTTTTTCCAGGGGTGTTCCAAACTGCACTCCAAAAAGGCATTTTCTTCTGAATCCTCTTCGTGGTCTTTGCTCGTATCCAGCTTCTCCCTCGTACTTTTGTGTAGGAAGTGAAAGACCTCTCCGTCATCCAAAATGTCTAAACAGCAGCCAGAATTATGTTCGGCTTTGTGTGTATGTACACAAGTATGCAGAACACGCTGTGCGTGTACGGGTTGCTGTATGTACACACAGACACGCGAGCGCGGGGGGCTCGGCAAAAATACCCAGACACTGAAACATATGGCTGACGGAAAAGGATATAAAGAACCATTACCTCTTACTTGAGGCGAAATTTAAGTGCATCATTTCTAAGAAATATAGGATTATAAATCCGAAGCTGTACACAATAATTTACATTGAACTTATGTTTCCATCACTGGACTCCAATCTTTTTATAACTGGTTTGCAAAGTCAGGAAAAGCAATGTAATTTAGATAAATGTTACAATGCACTTACGGTTAGTATTGTAAGGTAATACGTTACTGTCACATCCCCATGCTTTGGATGGTAATGAAATCATAGCAGATGTTAGATTAGGTGTGGTGTATTTATAGCTACAGATATGTTAGAAAAATCAAACAGACGAGCTCATATATAGATATTAAATATATTATATATATATATATACACACACACTTATTTTGTCAACTGGAATTGTTAGGGAGCTTTGTGGGCACACATGACGGATATACACCGCGTTTGCTCTATGCCTCTTCACACACACAGAGAAAGGAGCCAGGCTTAGGGCACACACACACACACACACACAAATGTCATAAGAGTTTGGTTGGGGTTTTTTTGTTTTTTTTTTTTTTTTTTGTTTTTTGTTTTTGTTTTTTCCCCCAACGCTTGTTTAGCCTCCAGACGGGTAGTCCCCGCTGCTCCGCATCTTTTCAATAAGGAGGAGAGAGCAAAAAGTCGCGCACACCAGTGGGCCCCAGCGCCTGTCGGCCAGAGCAGCGCTGTGCGGAGTTGCCCCCGGCACAGGCCCTCTGCCGCAGCCGGCCCCAAATACCTCCTCTGTCTCCGCCGGGAATTTCTGCGCCCTGGGATCATACCGCGGAATACACCTTTTCCGCTGCTCCGCCGGCCCCACGGGGCGCGTAAGTGCGGGCGCCGCGGCCGCGGAGCGGGTGGAGAGCGGGCTGGGCAGCGCGGCCGGGCGGGCCGGGGCGCNGCATCGGCCCCGGCGCGCTGCTCTGCGATCACGTGGGCCAATATGCCTGTATTTTAAGGCAGTGCCTATATTTCTGATTATAAAGGGATTTCTCCTGCTCGCCCCCAAAATTCATCAATGGCCGCACGATTTAAAACCAAAACAAACCAGAAGCCGGCCAATTGCTGTCCTTGGTTCCAGGAGGCTGATGGCTAAAGGGTTGTGTGTCGATTTTTTTTTTTTTTTCTGGAAAGCCCAACAAATTCCGATTTCCACTCGCTCTCTTTTATTGGTAGTTGAGCCTGAGTCTGTTTTCGTACTATCGGGAATTCTGGTGTATGGAAATGTCTGTAAAACCGCAAGATCAGGTTTAGCAGAGTATTGTCTGCAGACAAAGGGTGAAGGATATATTCTAAGAACTGCAAGCGCAGATCCTGAAAAGTGAGGAACCCAGGTTTATGATAAATTGATGCACAGGTAAGCAACTGCATGACAAAATGGGACGTTTAACTGCAGGGGCTGTTTTATCGCCTTTACTCAAGAGACGGTCTGGAATTTCTATGCAATCTCTGCCCATAGTGGCTGCAAATATATGGAGTGGTCTCCATCTCCTTGGACCTTTTAAGCTGTATCTTCTTTTTATTATGTTCTTTAAATAAAAAGTGAACTCCTTTCCAAAGGCTAAGGTATTACGTTTAACCCTATCGTTTACCCAATTTTCTGTGGTTTCAGGAAGGGAATTACAAATAAGCAAAGAAACGAGGGAGAGACAACTTTGCTAGATGCTCCCATTGCCAAAGTAAGATTGAGCATCACGTTAATGTGTTGCCGTGGATAGCCGGGCAGGGGGTAGCTGTGTTGATTTGTAAAGAGCGATTTAAAATAGGCTCATCGGTAATGTAGCCCTTATATAGGGTCTCTTAAATACTCGTGCCAAATGTCTTCCCGAACCTTTTCCCCTCGCTGAGCATTCATGTTCCTTAGTGGCTGTTGTTTTCCTCCTCTAGTAGTTTTAGTGCTGCTATTACCGGTCTTCTCATGCCTTCGAGTTACACACGCTGTTTGAAGCACGGCTTGAAATTTATCTGCTGAGAAGTTTCTTGTCCTGCATTTGTGTGGTTTGATCAATAAGGTTGTGGGAAGATGCCTAGGGGGGACCGTTGTCTCTCTGGGCGGACTGGGGGTCTGAAAGCGACCACACAGCCTCCCCGCATACACTTACATTTCAGCTGCCTCTTGGGCTTTTGCAACTAGCCCAACTCTCCCAGGAACGCCTGTTCCCACTCACTGGTGGCCTTCCTGGAGCCCGGGTGAACTCTCGGTTGTGTCTCTTGTAGAACCCCTGCGAAAAGCCCGGCGTTGTGCTGTCGAGCAGGAGCGTGTGTAAGGCTGCAGCAGACCCTGCCCGCCCCGAGTCACCCGGGCGAGTCCTCTGCGGGGGTCGGAGTGCCCCGCGGGACACAGGGAGGGAGGCGAGGGGAAAAGGAGAAAGTTAAGGTGTTTATTTAATTATTTTATTTTCTGTTGCGTGTTGCTCTGCTCCATCAGAAGTTAAAAGCAGTGACCATTTTTCTTAGCAGTATGCCTCCAAGCTGCTGGCCTGCCAAGTTAGTCAGCTGAATCCAATTACTACAAGCAGCATTTCATTTGGCTCGATGGAAGCACTCACTTATAACTTCACCTAAAATTTCAATAATACCTATATTGGTCCCACGCCTAAATAATTCTAAAGATTTCCCTGGTTTAGCCCTGGCAACGTCTTCTCCGAATGCTGGGAGCCGAGCACAACCCCAGTGCGCCCAGACTCCTCTCTCCACAGTACAAAGTTTGGGGGATCTTCCTGTGGTTGTGGAAATCTTGGTATTTGGCCAAGCTCTGCCAAATAAAGCATATCTAGCACAAGAAAGCTATTGCTTGTGAAGCTGAGAAGCTGCTTCGGAAAGGGACAAGAGGTCGATAATTAATTAGGCACAAAATGAAAACCTACCGTATTAATCAACAGTGGCTAACAATGACTCGGTTTGCAATATTATGATCTCTCCACTCAGGGGCTAAGGTGAAACCCAACTTAGACTGCCTTCATACACCTTGTAAAGTGCTATTTCTAATGAATTATCTTGAAAAAAATAAAGCAGAGTTGACGTACGCCCACGTGAATATATTATATAAGACGTTACCGGGACAGGCCCGGGCCAGGAACCTGAGAGAGCATCATGTGTAATCATGAAGCTCCACTTCCCTAACTCCAGTTTGCCAGCATAAATTAAGGTGATTTGGAAGGAGAATGTAGCATCCTACTGAGTTTGGTTAGGGAGAGAGAAGACTTGGTGGAAAGTAGTAAGGTCTGTTGTGTTGTGAGCTATCGGACGCCCTTCCGTTGGTTGTTCATTAAGTGGTGAGTTATTGCTATATGAGCCAAAGGTCATTTCAAAGGCTTATGGTGGCTAGATATTGTTTTTATAATGACCTGGGCTTCTTTGTGGGGGATTTTCTGACACTCCTAAGTTTTTAAAGTTCTGAATCGACAGATCCCACCGTCAAATGAAAAATACTAATTTCGGGACGCAAATGTTTGAGGCGCATTTTCACTGCTGGAGTTTCTTCGCTTATCTTTCTCTGTGTCTTATTCGGGGTCTGGGGAAGAAATGGAGAGAGACCCGCGCTAGTTTTGTTTCCGCCGAGAGCTTCGTGGGCCGTGGGTGCGGGCGGAGGGTGCGGTGGTTGTGACCGTCGGAGGTGCCCGCAGCTCCCCTGCAAAGGCGCTCCCGCATTCCCGTGCGCTGCCTCTCCCCGCCTCGGCCCGGGCTGCGCGCATGGAGAGGCAGGCGCGGCTTCGCGGCCGGGACGCGGGACCCGTCGGAGCGACTGCTGCAGGCCGCCCTGCCCGGGTCCGACCCACAACCGGAGTATTTTGCTCGTCTGTGTGCTCCCCGTCTCTCTCAAAACGCTATTAATACAGGAGGAGAAACATCTGCCCTTTGTCTGGTAAAATATCTGACGTGGACGGAGAGACACGGTGAGGGGCTGCGGGCGAGATGTGCATTTATTAACAAAGTCCTAAGGAAGAAAGTCCAAAACAAAGCAGTTTCCGCTGAGGGTTATCACTTCTGTTGCAGGTCCGTGCCCACGGATTATCCAAAGGAACCTGAAGATCCTACTCACTCAGTTAAAGTCAAAAATCAAGAAAAAACATAAGTGTGGTGAGTTCTCTAAATTTCCTTTTCCATCCATCTCTCGCTTCTCCTAACGCGACAGGCCCGTCGCAGGGAGCAGAGCCCGACCCCGGCCCCGGCCCGCCGAGCGGGGAGCCCTGCTTTGTCGAGCCCCCGCCGGCGACATCCAGGCCGCTCTGCCGCCCCCCACATCAGATAAAGAACAGCCCGTAGAAAGCTCCGCTGAAAGCCGCCTCTGCTCCGCGGGAGCCGAGCCCGGCTGGGGAACAGCCAAGCCCCGGACTCAGCCGTGGGGGGATTCCATAGCTGGTTTAAGAGGCCCCACGGCGGCCAACTGTCCGTGTCTCGCGGGGCCCCTTGACGCTCCCCAGAGCTCTCAGTGCCCTCAAAGACGGGATATCGCCCGGCTGAGGCTCAAGCGCAGCCCCAGTGGTGGGTACCCAGCCCGCGGCCGGGTCCAGCGGCGGCTCCAGCGCTTCCCTTATATACAGGGCTGCCCCGGGCCGGCGACCGGGAAACGTGCCGAGCGGGGGATTCTTTTGCCGGGCTCCCTCCTACGCGCCGGCTGCTTTGCACTTCTGAAAGTGCCGGGGCTTGGGAAGTGTTTTCCTTTTCATTCCTGGCCGGAGCGTTTACTGCCACGGCGCTAGCAGTCATAAATTTTGTTACAAACCGCAATGACAGGTGCATTGATATGCACCCTGAGAGCTCCGGCTGCTTTAATAACCGCTTCGCTGGCCACTCTCACCGCCTCTTATTTATTCGGTATCATATTAGATATTGATCCGAAGCAGAATTAAGTGAAGTGGAAGTTTTAGTAGAGAACTGCTTAATATGAAAGTGTTGGGAGGAAAGCGCCTGGCAGTGCCGGGTCGGTGTAAGTGTGGGCCAGCGGGTGGACGCGTGGGTTCTCGGGTGCTTCCCAGGCAGAGCTGTGAGACGGTCAGCATCCTCCAAAAGCACTGGAACCAGTGGCAGGACAAAAAGTCCCATTATCATGTATAACGCCTAAAAGTTCAGATGAGGTTAATTTTTCTGGAGACGAGAAAGGGAAATCTGAAACACAGACATGGATACTTTGTGGTTTCCTACCCTCGGTGCCTCCGAGCTCACCTCCCACGGCTCGGCCTCACCATTTGGATGTCACTTTTTCTTCCTTTTTTTTTTTTTTTTTTTTTCCCCCCCGGATGCTGTTTCTGGCCTAAACCACCAAGTGTTGAGCCCTTGCTTTGGTGTTACCTATAAAAACATCACCCCGGGCCTTGCACTCGTAGAAAATCAAACCCTGGAAAGGTCTCACTCTTTCTCTCCCTCTCTCTTTTTAAGATCTAAAGATGAGCCACCAAACAGTTGAGCATTGTCCATGTGATTTATGGCCCATAGCCTCCTTTTTAGGTTCAAGCAGAGTTCACAAGCAGTTGGTATTTCAGAAAAGAAATAAGGCTTTTAACAGCTTAACAGCGATATTCTTTCTTAAGATTCTGCGTATTCTTTTGGGAACTATATTTCACAAGGCACATAAAAGCCTACGCTTAAGGCAGTGTTGTGCTAACAAAAGTCCTCAGTCCAGACTGCTCCCGAAAAAGTAGATGATAGAAGTGGGAAATGAGCAACAGAGTTATCTGGTCAAAAATACTTTCAAGACTCGTCAAGATTATCACAATTTATTAAAACTCATGGGTATCGCCACTGTCCATTTCCATAGATTTTTTAAACTGAGCTTTCCAGGAGGGAAAAAACAGTTATTTCCCTGTTTCCATCAGCTTCAAAGATCATCCCAAGCTTTTGTTCAGGGAAGAAAAGGGCCCCGGCGGCTTGTGACACGGAATAAACCTTCAAGAGCGGCCGCGGATCGCAGCTAACTGAGGTTATTTTTACTTACAGAAATATGTTTCCCGGTGAATTTTAGAGAATATATCAGCGGTACTTGGTGGGACTAATTACTGGGGGAGGAAGAGAAGTGCTCTGGTAGTATTACTTAAGTATAGGCTGGAGAATTATAATTATCGGAATGTGTTCAAAAATTTCCATCTACGCTTCTCTGGAACGTTAATAGACTTAAATCCTGCAGAAATACAGCAAAGTCTTAAGATACATTGAGTTACAGACTTACATCGACAGGTGAAATATGTGCTAACTTACAAAATTAGCAAAATGTCGGAGAAACGCCCTATCCAACAAGAAAAATAAGAACATGGAATACTAAAATGCTGCAACAAAATTGCAGAACAGTTTCCACCTTGTACCAAACGCAGAGAAGTTTTGGGAGCAGCAAGGACAAAGGTAAACAGCACTGCCCGAATACATCTGCCCTAAGGGAATCGTGCGTTTTTGGTGTGAGCACCCTGATGTAGGAGCCAGAGGGGCGTGGAGGGGAGCGCCATACGTTTGCAGGCTGGAAAAAGAAAAGAACCCTCTAAAAATTACCTCACGTCTCAGGTCCTTTCTACTGGGTACAAATAAAAGGGACGAGAAACGTTGGGTGAGGGAATTTAATTCATCACAGAATTAAAATAGTACAGCTGACCTGCGACTTCCTTTATAGTGCAAAGTGAAGGGGAGTGAATGGCACCGGTTATACTTTAACTCTGGAGGAATCCAGGGGAAGAAGAAGGGCGGGTTTACAAAGGGGACGGGATTTTTCTGCCTCTGCCCGGCCGCAGCCCGGGCTCCATCCATCATGTCAGCCGTGCACTGCCGTGCGCAGGCGTGCCGGGCGGGGGGCGCGGGTGCTCCCGGCCGAAACGGACCGGTGCGTCTCTGGGGACACCACCCAGCTCAGCTGCTGAGAGCCCTTGCCTACGACCGCGGGGGGCGATCCAGCCAAACTCGAGCGGGAACGGTCTAAATGCAAAACAAAGCAATAAAACGTCCCCCCCAAAATGCCTCAGAAGGTGGCTTGTAGGAAGTCCCGCTAATGTGTCCCCGTTCCCCCCTGCACTATAGTACTATGGCTCTTTCAGCGCTGTACCCCGGTCCTTCTGTAGCGTGCTCTGCCTTCTCCTTGGTGCCCTCCAGTTTGCACCGGCTCCTGCCTGATGACCCTGCTCCTTCCCTTGTGTCCCTTGGTCCTTCTCTGGTGTCCCCTGCTCCCTCCTTGATGTCCTCTACTCCTTACTTGATGTCTCCTGCTCCTAATCTTTTGTCTCCTGCTCTTTTCTTGATGTCCTCTGCATCTTTCATGATGACTCCCAGACCTCCCATAGTGGAGAGGCTGAGGCTGAGTGTGCCAGGGTGTGGGGTGTGCAGGCTCCGGCCTGAGCCGGTCGCTACCAGCCGGCTCCCCGCGCTGAAAGCCTTTTTTTGTCTCCCCGCTGCTTCTCTCCCCAGGTGGCTGAGAGTGGCCTGGGCCGACGACCTGAGGCGCAAGGCGGCGGTCAATGTTATTTGAGCGGGGTCCGCGGGCCTCGGCGATCGCAGAGCAGAGGATGCAGAAAGCCGCCTACTACGACAACGCGGGGCTCTTCGGGGGTTACTCCTACAGCAAGGCCGACGCCTATCCCTACGGCGCGGCCCACCAGCCCTACGGCCAGGCCGGCTTGGACGGCGAGTACCCCGGCTCCGCCTGCTCCGTCCAGGGCTCGGCGCCCGGTCGCGCCCCGGCCCACAAGGGCAGCGAGCTGAGTGGGAGCTGCATGCGGCCGGGCGGGGGCGGCCCCGGGGGCAGTCAACCCCCAGGAATGGGCGAGCAGCAGCCCCCGGCCCTGCCGCCTTCCTCCCCGCCCAACCCACCTCCCAGCGTGCCACCTCCAAAAAAAGCCAAGGGGGGTCCCAACTCCTCGGGCTCGGCCACCGCCACGCTCAGCAAGCAGATATTTCCCTGGATGAAGGAGTCCCGTCAGAACTCCAAGCAGAAAAGCACCTGTGCCCCCCCAGGTAGCCCAACACCCCCACCCTGGCCCACTGTTCGCCTGGGGAGCGAGGCTGAGCCTCTCGGGCTGACCCTCCCGTCCTGAACCCGCTGTTCCCGCGCCTTGTCCCCTACTCCTCCATACGCCATGGCCCCCACGCCCCGCTCAGGGTTCCCAGCCCTGCCGGGCGCTGCAGTGTACCAGGCTGTGGGTTCCGCCTCGCCCCCGAACCAGCCCAGAGGCGGCAGACGCACCCCGATGGGTCTCGGCAGTGTCTGGACGGGTGGCCCCTGGGGCTTTCTGGGGGTACCCGGCTGCGGGAGGGTGTGTATGTTGGGCAGGGAGAGGTGGGAGGCCACCCCCGAGTCCCCTGCGCCCCCTCCCCGGGCGCCAGCAGAGCAAGAGAGGATAGCGGGGCTCCGAGGGACCCCAGGAGGAAGGGGAGGGGGGACTTTCGGAGGAGACCAACGTCTCTTTATGCTTCTTCCCCGCAGGAGAGAGCTGCGAGGACAAGAGCCCCCCCGGGCCGGCCTCCAAGAGGGTGCGCACAGCCTACACCAGCGCGCAGCTGGTGGAGCTGGAGAAGGAGTTTCACTTCAACCGCTATCTGTGCCGGCCGCGCCGCGTGGAGATGGCCAACCTGCTCAATCTGACCGAGCGGCAGATCAAGATCTGGTTCCAGAACCGCCGGATGAAGTACAAAAAGGACCAGAAAGCCAAAGGCATCATGCACTCCCCCGTCGGACAGTCCCCGGACCGCAGCCCCCCTCTGAGCGGCCCAAACCACATCGGCTACTCGAGCCAGCTCCCCGGCGTCAACAGCCTCAGCTACGACGCGCCCTCGCCCACCTCCTTCGCCAAGTCCCAGCAGAGCATGTACGGGCTGGCCGCCTACACGGCGCCGCTGAGCAGCTGCCTGCCGCAGCAGAAGCGCTACGCGGGCGCGGAGTACGACCCGCACCCCATGCAGAGCGGCGGCGGCGGCTTCGCCAACCCCAGCCTGCAGGGCAGCCCCGTCTATGTGGGGGGCAATTTCGTGGACTCGATGCCAGCCTCAGGCCCCATGTTCAACCTGGGACACCTCCAGCACCCCTCCTCCGCCAGCGTGGACTACAGCTGCGCCGCCCAGATCCCCGGCGGCCACCACCACGGACCTTGCGACCCCCACCCTACCTATACGGACCTCTCCTCTCACCACACCTCTCAGGGACGGATGCAGGAGGCGCCCAAGCTCACGCATCTGTAGCGAGGCGGCGGCCGGCGGGGCCCGCTCCCCTCTCCATTACCTCACTTTTCTGACGGGACAGTGTTACTGTGCTCTCGAGTGCCAACAGTATTAGTGGATTTGTCTCCCCTAGCAGCTCCCTTCTTTCTTCCGCAGCCCCGAGTAGGTCCGTGAGCAGGAGCCTTTCTCTTAGAGCTGTTTTAAGCATGACAGTGCAATATACTGCCAACTGAGGGACTGATAAGCTGGTAATGATGTACTTGAAGGTAAGTCTTAGAGATGCCGTAGTGTTAGCAGCGCGTCATGCTGAGGTGTTTTAGACCAGTCGTGAGCAGTGGGAACTCGCCCGCGTGTAAGCTTATTTCAGAGAAGTTAATTTATGAATTCTTCTGTAACGTAAGAATCGCATTGGACTAAATGATATGTATTTATTATTTTAAGCGAGACATTTTTTGTATCACTGATTATTTATCCTCGTCTTAATGTATTTATGTGGGTATTTGTAGAGTTTCTTCACCAATACTTCAGGAGAGCGATTCAGGTCCGTGGTGACTTACATTTCACCTACCTAGTATAATCGGTCTGAGCTAGTTGAGAGAGTAGTCTTGAACAGTTGTAACAGTGGCTGGTGTTTGTAGTTTATGTAAGGATTAAGACAGCAAGTCGTAAATCATTAATAGAGTAAAACAAACTGTGGCATCACACAAAGAGCCGTTACACTTAAAAAAAATATTGAAAGTATTTTAAAAGTATTTATTTCTAACCGGCTGGCCCTACTCGAGCGCCTCGGTGGCTTGGCTGGCAGCTGGCTTGGCCGGGTGAAGCCACCTTTAGATGGAAGCGCAGCCGCTTTAAGGAGGCGATCTACAAAGCAAGGCTATTGGCCATCTTGTTTCAGATCAAATCCTGCATACAAAAACCTCGGTGAGGTTAACCTTTATTTATTGGCTGGGTATCTATCGCACATACTGTTATTTCGGTGGGCTATTTTTTTTTTTTTTAATTACACTCTGGCTATCTGAAATAGCAAAGAAATTAGAAGCTTAGAACGCAAAAAAAAATTAGAAACCCTCAGATAGTGCTAATTTCATTAGGGTCTCCATAGCAATCCGTGCAGCAGCTGCCACCTCCTTTGTTATTTTTATTCTGTTGTCTTTATACTAACCATAAATCAATTTTTAGACATCTCTGAAAGCCCGAGCTTTTCTTCTTGTTTTGCTTTTATTTTTTTTTTTTCATAAAAATAAACTTTGAAAGAAAATTGACAATCACGTACACACAGCCGAAGGGAGACGCCGAGATGGGGTGCGGGCAGCGGCCGGGCAGTGCCCCCGCGCTTCCTCGGCACCCGGCGAGGACGGTCCCGCCCCTCCTGACCGCGGCAAAGGGGAATCTCCGCCGCTTCTTGACACAAACAGGACAGTTAACCAGGGGAAGGGAAAAAAAAATAAAAATAAAAAACTAGGAAAAAGAAGGGAACGATGCTCTGAACTCTGGTGTTTCCTCCTCTCTAGTTACACGGCTGTACTGAACCCCTCGCTGGATTTACAGAGCTTATTTCTTTTGTAAACGCTGTGATTAAAGTCTCTTCCTGACAGTACATGTCTCTCCGAGAAGACTATTCTTATCTCTTTCTGAAAGTGTCGAGTTAAAGATTAATCCAGACTTCTGTATTCCCTACCAAAGTGTCTGATGTGTCACTTCCCAGTTCGACAAACACTGCAGCTCCTACTCCATCCTCTAATGACAGGACCTGGCATTCCTATTTTGAGAAATATTTTACCACCTCCAATCCTGGTCAGCACAGACAAGTTTTCTTTATTTGTTTTTCTTTTCTTTCCCATCCCTAATTTCTTCCTTGCCATCTGGTATTTATGTTCAGCTGAGCATTAATGATTCAAAATATTACTTAGAGTTTTATTTTCCCCTTTGGGCGATTTTAACAATCCAGTGCTAAATTGAAAAGTGTATGTTTTGTTAAATTGCACTTTTAACCAAGCAAAATTGGATATATATGCATTATAGATCTGTAAACAAAACAGGACAGAATAAACAACTTTGTTTTGAGACATATTTTAAACATTTTAAGCTCTAAAATTCTTTTCTATAGCAGTTTTCACATAAATTGTTTCTTAGATGCTCCATCAAGGAGTAATCAAAACATACAAACAACACAGAAAGTAATGCTAAACACCACTCAAGATTTATACTTCTATAACATTCCATAAATATATATATATATGTTTGTCTCTCCAAAACATTCTGTAATTAATGTATCCACAATGGAAATTGTCCATGTAGGTTTTTACCGTGTTCTTGAAAACAATATATTTTGCATCACCTGCTTCTATCTGGGAAACAGCAAAGCGCTACCATTTCTGCAGGGTAACCAATGTTCTTTTCCCTTTTGCTTCGTGCTCTGTAGGCTGTTCTTCAGTGTTTGCTCTGACTTACAGTACTAGTCCTTCACTGAATCTGTTAAGAAAGAAAAGGTTGTTTACAGATAGCCCTTCCCAAAATCAGAGGAAGAAGGGGGTTTCAGAGGAACCCTGACCACAAACACAGTGTTACTGATGCACACTGTCCTGAATTACTTTAATATTGAGGAAAGACGGGGTCTGCAGACTTGGTTTCCAGTGGGGGAGGAGGAGGAGCGTGTGTGTGGGGGAATCTTCTTGTAAATAAATTCACTTTCTTCTCCATGACTCTGGCAGAGGCGTCTTGTTTGTAATGTGATAGAAGTCTGTGATGATAACCTAATTATTAGAAGTAATGCTACCTTAGCGAGATCACTGGCATTTTTACAATGTTTGTACAAGCATCAGCAATCTAGAGGAGAGACACACTTTGGCACAAGCCAGACTTTTTCTTGGCCCATCATTTAAAACCCATAAATTATAAACAACCCCCTTTCACACTCAATAGGAACTCAGCTCCTTTGCAATGGGCATCTGATGTGATGAACTCCAGTCACCTATTTAAAACACAAATAGCTAAGGCCAGGCCTGGGGATGATCATATCCTTGCCTTTCTTTACAAATAGGAGCCATAGAACCCCTTCCTCTCCTTCTCTGTTCCCTCCATCTGCTCCAGATCCATAAAAGGGTCACTGAGTCAGGGCTTTTAAATGCCAGCAGTACTGCTGTAGTGTTTGGGATAAGGAGCTGCTGACAGCACTGTTTGAGAGATGTCAGGAGTGCACCAAGCTTCAGTGAGGCCATGCAGGTTCTCCTTTTCAGATTAGTGGGCTTTGTGCCTTTACTGGTTGGTTTGGTCTTTACAGTAGCCCACCATTTAATGGGGCTGCAGTAGTTTCCCTGCAGAAAAGAGGAGATGAGGCTTTGTGTTCCCTGAAGCCAGCACAGGGCTGAGCTGCACCTTTGCACCTGTTTCTTTTGAAGGAGGCCCATCCATGTCCCACTCCCTAGGGCCTGGTGAGCAGCACCTGGGCAGAGGAATCTAGACAAGCACAGCCAGGGGCTCCCAGGGATGCCACAGTCTTGTAGATGTCACTTGTGTGGAGCAGGGAAAACAAAGCCAAGGGCCTCCAGCTCCATTAGCAAGTGCCTCCTGGACTGACAATGCAGAGTCCCACCCCATCCTTGGGAAGTCCAGGGAGGGACTTGAAGGCACTCCACATGGCTGACGTCATGAGACCACATTTGGGTCACCTGAGGCTGCAGGTAACCTTGTCCAAAGGTGAAGAGGAGGCAGATGGCTGTATACTCAGGAGGCAAGGACAGACAGGGAGGAGGCTGGCTAAGAAAGAGGGAGCCTACCAGCACAACTAGAAGTCCCCTGGCTTTCCTGGGGACCAGATGGGTCATTGGAGCTCTATGGCAAGTCTGATGGCAGGATCCACCAGTGGGTTCTTGCACCCCTTCAGCCCCATGGGGAGCCCTGTGAAAAGGCCTGCTCAGAGGTCCAGGCACAAAACAGGCAACTTGACCAGGGAATAAAAAAACATAAAGGGGATAGGGCTGTTGGTCTACCACTACGAGGGTGCCTTGGTGACAACTGCTGGCTGAGGAGTGAGGGAAGGAGCTATAGGTTGTGAGGCCATCCTTTTATGTGCCAGGCTCCTCTGTGTGCCCAGTGGCCACACACAAATGGCAGCCTGGTGACAGCAACGTGCTGTATGGTGGACAGGCACAGACATCCAACACAGCCACTACAGACGTGCCTGGGAACAAAAGCTGGAGCCAGATGGGCAGCACAAAGGGGCTGGTGCTGCCAGGGCAATTAGGGCTGTGGTGGATGGCTGGACACCATGTGGTGTTATACAATGATGAACTGGCTATTTCTGCTTCTAAAAAGTGCAAAATGGACTGGACCAGAGCTCTGTTGGCTGCAGTCACTTTCCAGGGACTGAGTGGCAAGTAATCCCCAAATGGGCAACATCTCTCTGTCCCTATGTGAGAAGTGGCAGTGGGTATGCCGTGGTCCTTGCTGGGAGTTGGACTGGCAGGGGTCTGAAGATGCTGGCTCTATTAAAGGTCATCAATCACACAAAGAGCACTTTTTACTCAACAGTGGTTCTTCCTACTTCTGCTTGGGCCTAAGCCAGCCAGGACCTGAGCAGAAACTTCATCCAGGAGAAGCAGAATGCAGTCCCAAGAGCCATGAAGTAACTTAACAGAGCAAGACTGAGCCATTTCATCAGGGACCTTTGGTGTAAATGGTGTAAACATCTTTGGTGTCTGTGTAAATGGCTGCTGCTTAAATCCCCAGTGTTTACTTGCCTCTCCTCAGGATGCCCACCCATACCCTAGCTGTCTCCACACCATGGACGTACATGCCCACACCACTGAGAACCAGTTTTCCCCAGCTGGCAGTGTTGCGTCAGCAGAGAGACAAAGCAACTTCAAAAAGGCTTTACAGCCTTTCAGCTATAGAGACTGGGGAGGGATATGTTGGATCTGTTAGTTATTGTGACAAGGGCAGAGGATGGAGTCTCGCTTCAGAGAGGAAAGGCAACATGTACCAGTCTCAAAGCAGTGTCTGACTCAGGACTGCCATTGCCTTCAACAAGCTGCTCAAGTAGTTTCTCCAAGGCATTGATGGTAAGTGTCTGCAACCATACAGGGCTTTTTGGCCAGTCTTTTTCCTAAGTCATGTCTTGGTTCCGCAGAGGCTGTCTCAGGCCTGATGGTAACCCACATTTCCAAAAACATGGTGACACAAGGACTCATTTGGTTGATTTTTCTCACAGAGGTTTTTGTCCCAGCAGCTCCTCTGTCTAGTACCATCACTTCACTGCTCACACAGACATCCCTAACCTTCCCAGCCATTCTCAAACTGCTTTTGACAGTATCATGTTCTTCACACTCTTCCTTTTAAACCACTTTTCTTCCTCCTTTTGACTTCTGAGGAGTCCTTCATCTCTCCTATTAGACTCCTTGTAAAAAAACAGCTGCAGTTGCCCTACCCTGTATCACTGGAACTTAGCTATTTAAGACTGAACAGGGTGACATTGAGGGGAGTAAAAAAAGCCCTCCCTCAAAAGCCAGGGCATCAACAAGAGATGTTTTGCCTGCATTTAGTCACTGATTTCTGCTTTTGTCACCCTTGAACAGTTCTGCAAAAACAAATAGGTAATGAATAAGAAACTTGGTAACAGAATCCAGCTGGGTAAATGGAAAGATCGTATGTTGATGTCAACAGAGACAGCTCTTCTAGCATTTAAAAAAGTCTTAGGTGCAATAATACCAGTTGTGTTCTGCAAACAGAGGACTCAAGTAAAGCAGCAACCCTACTCTGGAGCAAATTCTCTTTCCCATCTGCAGGAGTTTTTACAGCAGGGGAGACTGAAGAGCATAGATACTTCCTGCATGGACAGCTTTTCACTGCTAAAGAGAAAGCCTGGTGTTCCCAGGCTTCTGATTTTTCAGAAGATGACATTTCCTAAACTGCTGTGATTACCATGGGTGTGCTGAGAAAGTGCACATCATCCAGAATTTAACCCATCAAAATATATGTTTCCTGACAAGATGTATTAGATTTAAACTGTTCTTCTAATTTATAGCTCTGAAAATGGAAATTTAGCTGATATTCCACTACTAGTGCAGCAGGGCACAGGCCATAAGAGTGAAGAAGTCTGTGCCAGGAGAACACCTAGTTTCAGGGTTCTGGGCTTTCAGTGACTGCAGTGTCTGTAGACTCTAAAGTATAACCTTAAAGCCTTTGCTCTGTAACAGTTGTTTTTATAGCAGATGGACAATATGAGCTGGGGAGAATGTGGGGCTGATAGAAGGCCACATTGCTGGTCAGAGCCCATGTGCAGACTTGTACATGTCTGTCCTAGGGATGTGTCCTCTCAGGGCCCCTGCAGGAGAAAAAACAAACAGATCTGCTCTGCCTCATCAGCTGGATGTAATGGTGGGGGAGCTGAGGCTGAACGGCAGAGCACAAGTCTCTATAGGAAAGAGTTGAAGCTGAGTCAGTGAAATGGTCTGATTAAGTGTCCTCATGGTGTCCCTTCCCTGTCATCAGTTAAGCCCTCTGAAATCTGCAGAAGACACAGTGGAACTTTTTCTTCTTGGGATTCTGCCCACCTTCGGGTGGCACCATGTTTGGTCCTCACCAAATTTGTGGCCTCTTCTTGACCACAGCAAAGAGCACTTTGGCTGAGAGCTTGTCCATATTGAGTGGAAGGCAATGGATGATGGATGAAAGCATTTAAATTTCTTGCTTTTATTTAGAAATATTTTTAAAATAAAGTACAACTCTTGCATTTCCCAGCTGAGACCATGTTCACCTAAGAATTAGAATGTTGCATGTCAAATTCGAAGCCGCATGATATAGCCCTTTTGCCAGCTCCTTATCTGTGCAGTCCCAAGTCACCAAAGCCCAAGCGTGCTTTGCCCAGCACACCTTTTTGCTGTTCTGAACTGCACTGACACATCACTCGAGGTGTTGGATGAAACCCATCATTATCGAAATCAAACAAAAATGTGTCTCAGACTGAAAGATCAAGTGTCACTTGGAGACCTTTAGGAAAGACTATCACTTTTAGAGTCCAGGTTTCACTTCCTCCACCTTTTTCCTGTTTCCTGCCACTCTGGGGATGAAAACCAAGAGAGAATTGGAGGTTTGGCTGGACAGTGCAACTTGATGCACTCTCTGGTAGCTGCAAACACTCAGCAAAAAATGCCGAATTGCCAAGGGAAAAATGAAGGTCCATTAATGGGGTGAGCCCGGGGATTCACTTTTGAGAGGCTGCAGAGCACTTATCTGAGGGAGCGAGACCATTAAGCGTCATGAGGTGCAACAACAACCCCCGCAACAGCCCCAAGCTCCGCGTGTGCACAGCCTGGGTGTGCCTGCGCACGCCCCCCTGCCCGCGCCCCTTTGTGCTCCCGTGGGAGCCTCCAAGAACGTGGCCGGCAGCAGGGCAAGGGGCAGATCTACTCCTGGAGGGCAGTGCTGGTCGCGGGAAAGCGCCAGTTCACCCACTTCCAAACTCCTGGCAAAGGTTCTAGGTGCGCGGAGACTCCATCGAGTGCAGCGGGAGAGACTTCTCCCGGGGGAATCCCGGGAGGGCTCGGGAGGACTGCCCACCGACAGCCCCGCGCCGACCCTGGGCAGGCGGGCGTGGGCAGGGGAGCTGGCGGTGCCCGGGACCCCCGGTGCGGACTCCCCCTCTCCGGGCTCCCATTGGCCGCGGGGCGGGACGTGCCGCCCCGCTCCTGGCCCTATATTAGGGCAATATTGCCCCGGCGGGGCAGGTGTGGGGAGTGGTGTTGCCCCACGGGCCATGGATCTGGGGTACTTTGCCCTCGCCTTTCCGCCCGGGTTGTGCCGTGGGGCTCCGTACCCCCAGCGAGGGGACGATGCCTTCTTGGCACTGGGCACTGCGGCGAGCGCCGCGCCTCCCCCGCAGGCAGCGGGGTACGCGGCCGCCCCCCCGGCAGCGCTGGGCCTCCGCTGTCGGCCGTCCCGCGGAGCCGCACCGACGGGCTGCGACACCTCCATC
>VXAU01003165.1:138541-239264 GCA_013399695.1 Formicarius rufipectus
CTCTGCCCCCGATGAAGCGCGGTGTTTTTCGGCGTTGCAGGCGGCGCGGCGCCTCGCGGGGGGCAACCTCCCGCCTGCCCCGCACGCACCAGCTTCAGCACCCGGCAGCTCACGGAGCTGGAGAAGGAGTTTCACTTCAGCCGGTACCTGTCGCGGGCCCGCCGCCTCGAGGTGGCCCGCTCGCTGCGCCTCCGCGACGCCCAGGTGAAAGTCTGGTTCCAGAACCGGCGCATGAAGCAGAAGAAGCGGGAGAGGGAGGCTCTGGCCGCGCCCGCCGCTGCCCCGGGCGGCCCTGCCTGAGGCCCCGCCGCCCTCCACGGACCTGCGACCGGCAGGGTACCCGCGGTGTCCGCTGCTCTTTTTCTGTTGTGACTTTATGTATAGTTTTATTTACGAGGGTTCAGGGAAAGGCTCCGGCCTGGAGCGCCGCTCTGCTCGGCGTCGGGTCGGACCGAAGCAGCGGGCGGGCTCGTCGGGGAGATGGAGGGGAAGGCTAGTCCCCCAGGCAGGGCAGCAAGCGGGTCCACCACCTCCACTGGGTGCGCGGTGGGGATGCTCCATGCTCCCGACTCCTTCTTCGTTTTGCATTTAAAAAGAGAGATCCCTAGGCTCAGACAGAATTAGTTCAGAAGAAAGGAAGAAATCCCTGTAAGGCAGAGCAGAGGAGAGCAGGGAAGCTTCTCACGGGAAGGGGCAGGGAGGGCCACGGCTACCAACATGAGCCCAAGACTTCCTTTTGAAAAAAGTGTCCTTCTGCCCCACCCTTAGCAAAATTGCTGCAAAAAAGTTTATGCTTGTATTTATTCCTCATTCATTCCTGTTCTTTTTCCTGATGTGTCTGATTTAGTAAAAAATCTGTTCAGTAACTGAGGAAATTTTAAAAGAAATAGTCTTAGGAGAAGCACCTCTTGCCATTTGACCTGCAGAGGTGCTGGGATTTTCCTTGCAGAGGCTCTGGGAGGCCTGGACTGGCCTGCAGCTGGTCTGCTGGCTCTCAGCATCTCTCATGTGTGCCTGGGCAAAGACAAGACAGTATAAAGCCTCTTACAGCATCCAGAGCCAGACTGTCAGTTCATCCAGCTCTCTCTGGCTTCACTGTGTCTTATGGTTAAAAAAATGCACCATATTAAGTCAGTTTGCAACTGGTCTTACTGCATGCAAAACTTCAAGACGTGTTAAAGTGCAGAAAGATGCTTGGGTTTGACCACAGACTTCTGTTAGCAAAAGACCAAGAGGATTCCTAGGTCTTTTGCTTGGGTCCTTGTTCAAAAAAGATTGCAATGACTGATTACCCCCGGGCAGGGCAGCGAGCGGGTCTGCCACCTCCACTGATTACAAGTGTAAAATTCACCAGTGATCCTCACTCCTGATTTCATCTTTCCCAGAGATAAAATAACAGTATCAAAGTGGACAAAGACTTTTTTCTCATCTATGACATGGAAAGCACAACAACGATAGGGAGAAAATGACACCTGGATTTACATGAAAATGATTTTATTTATTTGCAGACAAGTCTTTTATTTTGGAAAAAATTCTCTTTGCTCAGGGCTTCTGCTGTCTGTGGACTTTGGGGTGAAGAACAAATTATAACACCAAAGGAGATGGACCTCAGGGGGACCTGTGAGATGCACTGGGTCCCTGTCTGGAAGCCAACATCAGATACCAACAGCTGTTAGTCTTTGCTGGATGCTTGTTTGGTAAAAGAAACACAGAAGATGAAGATGGATGTCTCAAGTCAGAAGGTCTGCAATGAAGAGGATACTTACTCTCTGTAAGACTTCTCATTCCCCCAGGTGCCCTTCTGCTTATAGGCTTTCTTATGAAGACTTCCCTTCTGCCAAGGGACTGGGGAGCCACTGCTGATGGCAGCTTCAGCAGCTGTCGGTGACAGCCCTGGGAAACTGCTCCCAAAAACTGGGCAGACAAACTGTGACGATGTGGCAGCAGGTCCACAGCTGACCAGGGTCAGGAGGACTCAGGTGCCCTCCCAGTGAACCTCTGAGGGAAGGGACTCCCCAAGACAGAAGTTTAGTTACACATCATATCCTGACTGTACCGGGAAAGGACAATAATGCTAGAGGCTCACCGTTTTGCATGCACACAGGGACTTTTTTTTTTTTCCTGTTTATAGTGTTACGGTTCATGTCCCTTGGGTGGGTTCATTTCATGGGATAGCCCTGAAAAGTTCTCAGGACTGAAGGACTTGTGTGAAAGTAGTTGCAACCAAATATATGTGATTTTTAGTTCTTCATTAAATTAATGACACCATACAAGCATTATACTGCAAGCTGATCATTCATTAAAAGCCAGAAAATAATACTTCTGCTACCTTTCCCCGCCCCCCCAAATGAAGCTATTTAAAGCAGAATAAAGTAAAATCTGGCAAAGTTCATGAAAATTCAAGTAAATTAAATTTGTTTTGTAAGCTGAATAGTAAACTGAACTACTAACTCATCCTTCTCAGCCATTTTTAAGGTCCATTTCTACCAGCTCTTCTGTCACTACTCTGGGGGTTTTTTATGCTACAAATAAGCATAGAAACATAGCCACAATAACTCCTCTTTCTCAGAGTGTATGTTTCACATGTGAACTTTAGAAAACAGCTGTATTTTCAGTTGCCTCTAAATCTGTCACATGTCTATGGAGTTGTTGGTTTGTCTTCCTTTGATTTTCCTAATGATTTTGACATTTGTGCTAGGCACTTTAGGCCAGAGGAATGTTTTCTACACTGCTGGCCTGCTCCTTCACTACCAACATGGAAAGAAAGATTCTCATTGGTTTCAGTGGTGCTCGATCAGGTCGTTAGAGCACAATAATTCTTTTATAATGAATGTTTTCATGACATATATTTTCCTGAATAAATAAATACATGTGCTGGCCTTGTAGCAGTGCACAGTTCTGTGTCCATAAAAATGACACGGAGTGAATATATGGAGATTTACTTGCAACTTAAGATGAAAGCTTTCATGGCAGCCTGGATCAATTTGCTGGTATGAACACAACTATGTTCTGTCTTGGGAAGTGGTCTTTAGTATTAAGTATAATTTCCACTCACATGACAGGGCCAGTTTAATAGGATCTTTCTTTGCACAAAAAATTTTGGCTGTATGATGATTAGGTATTGCTTCTTTGCACCATCCTGTCAGCAAGATACCCAGAGGAAGGAGCTAATGCAAGTCACGTGCCAATTCTTGAATAATTAAATAAAAATGCCTGTGATTTATATGGATGCACAAATGAGACAAATAAATGATAGATAAGGTCTAAGATTCACTAATTTAACATTAATCCCAAGAGTTATGTCTCACGTGCTCAATTTGATGCCTAGCAGTTGGGAACAGGTTTTAGATTAAGCAGATAGGGGTAAGAGCACAAGCTGCAGTTTTTATTGCAATCAGAACAAAATATTCCAGACTTGCCTCAGTAGATACCCACTACCATATAATTTATCACAAATTATGTAAATACTATTTCCTGGCCTTATTTTCCCTCAACCATGATCAGAAACCACAGGAAGACCTTTCTCTTTCAGTTATATATTATTTTTTTCCTACTGACTATTGCTCAAAGGACCACAGGCTACAAAGGTATATGAACAAAGTAATTTTTTTATGTGTTCCCATTTTGCCTAGAACAGAACAAAAATACTGATTTAGAAGGCTTCCAAGAGGGAAAAAAAAAAAAAGTAAAATTACTGTTCCTACGTGGTATATGTGAATATAGAGATTTCTTATTGTTTGGATAGGTATGTGTTAACAGGAAATCACGCCTTTTGAAAACCAAGCTTAGGCAAGAACCCAGACATTACCTGGGTATCTGGCTTCCCAAGCAGAACTGAATTAGTATGTTACTGCTCGCATATAGAGCACACAGAACGCTCTGCTGAGGGTCAAACCAATGGCTCTGGTTTATGGTATGGGCTGCATATATGGGTTTATTTTGACCATGAAAGAACAAAACAGTAAGCCAGAAAACAAAAATATGCAACCCAATCCCCACATTTTAATCTCCTTTTAAAAGTGTGCCATTTCCTTTATTTATTGGTAAAATCTGGAACTGTGGTTTACACGAAAAATGGTACAGATTACTAGTAGAGGAGAACAGACAACTATGTCTTATAAGAAAAGTCTTTGCAGTCAAAATCACAAAATGCAAACACCTCCTTACAGTTCCAAGAACTTGTCTCTAATAGCTAATAAATCATGCTTACGATTTGTTCTGAACTGCTCTGTTAGCTTAAATTCCAAGGAAATCCTGAGTACACTTCCATATCCCTGACAACCAAGGAGAAATACGTATGGAGTGAAACCCCAAATGAGATAGCTGTTACTAGTGTATCATGAAGAAGTTTATGGGAAACCTATTCTTCTTGCAATATATGGCTATATACAGCTATATGTTTTGTGATTCACTCAATCTCAACCATTCTTTTTTATGACTTTTCCTAGTGTCTGTGAAGTAAGGAATCTTTGGCCAGGGAAAAGCACCCTGTTAAAAGAAAAAATAGTAAACAAAACAACAAATCATTCTGCTCCCTATCAAAACAACATCTGTTATTCACACCTCTACTTAACCTCATCTGTAAAATGCCCCCCAAATAATTCCGGGCAATACACAGAAAAAAGATGCTTTCCAGAGTCAGGGTCTTACTGTATTTTAGCTTTATCTGGAATTTTTTTGCTTCTCTTGAGCACCAGCCAAGTGAACAAAATAAACCTCAGCTGTGCAACATGTGAATCTTCTTTGGCTTAAATTTATGCTTGCATAGTGTGTTAAAATCTCAGAGAAACAGTCCTGAGACCTATTTGTAAACTGGACAAGGTTTACTTTATGCTGAAAAAAATTAGATCAGTGGCCCAGAAAAGAGCTTTTCATAAACAATTTTGGTATTCTTGTGTTTTTCATTCCTCAAAAGGTAACAGTCACTGGTAATTAACAGATTGAAAACCAGCATTTTAAATAAATAAATAAATAAATACAGGAACAGTCTATTTCCTTTCTACTGGCCTAGCAGACTTCTAAACACCTGGAAAACACCTTTTTACTATGCTTCATCAGAAAGCATAGTGTTGCAAATAGTAACTTAGAAAAAACTTTTGTTATTCTGGAAAACACGGCATTTTTAACCAGGATGGCATATCATGCCTTACGAAAATGTTCAGCAGATATAACTCAAGCAGTCTGCCCCATGGCCCTGAACTTACAGAGAAACCCTTACACTGACCAGCATAAGTCATACCTAAGCTTGTGCCCCTAGCAGAGAACAAAGACCTTGGCAATGTGTCAATCCATGCTGCCGTGGGTGTGCATGGAATTACACCCATGTGTGACTTTAGTGGATCAGGAGAACTACTTCTGTGGGGCAAAAATAACTGTTCCTTCTACCCATACAGCCTATGAAAACCACCCATATCCCAGTAACATGATTTTGGTGACATTAGTACAGCAGTAGAATCTGAGAGCTAAGGCTTCCCAGCTATTACTTTCAATCCTAAGAGCTGTGGTATGTTAAATCTACATTCCTAATGCCGCTTTTTTATGTTCCTTTAACAAGCAAGCTAGATTAAACACAATAAAGTTTAGAGTGGTATTTGAAAACACATAAAAATATCACTAAATTTTTTAATGACTACTCAGATTTTGCCCAGTTGCTGTTCAGACAATGGAAACAATTTCTAATCCTGGCAATCTCTAGTATTAAATCCATATCTTAAGCATAGATATTGGTGTAATTATTTTAATATGCACACAGTTATGGATTTATAAATGATACCATTTATGTGGGGCAACATTTTTTTCAACATTCAAGTGCATCAAATCCGATGATATTATCAAACAGTGTTAAAAACCTACCAATAAAATAATCTATCTTTCTCTGTAGAAGTAAAAATGTAGTAGGTGCATGACATCAATGGGTTATTAAGCCCATTTTCTCATGCTGGAAGAGACTGGACCCTAAAACATAGCTCATGCAACAGGGTGATGTCTTATAGTAAGTCCAAGATTTTGTAAAATTTTGTAATTGTAATTAAAACTGTGACTTTCATTTTAATGTGACCTGGCAGAAAGTTCAAAAACACAGGACAGAACTGCTGAATCCTCTTAATATCTTGTCTCACTTAAGAAATGGACCACCGGTTGTTTCTGGTTGCTTTTCAAATGTGGTACCAAGTCAAACAGATTTGGTAATCTGACTTGGGACTTCATGTTATTGCACCTAGAGCCACAGGAGAATATTGATATCACAACTCTTGTGTAATGATAAATGTGAAAGAAAAAAATAAAAATAAAAACAAAGAAAAAAAGCATTACAACCTGTCTGCAGGTTGATCTAAGGCCTGCAACACAGCTCAGCCACCCCCAGATGGCCGTGCTTTCAAGAACTGGAAGAGCATGGCCCTGGCCTGTTTTTCTGAAGAATTTTTTCCTAAATTTAAAATCCATTATATTTAATAAAAAGATGTTGTTGGCAGCAGTCACATCTAGGCAAGGACACCCAGATCTGTGGTCAGTGCCAGCCTGAAATTTTTGTCCTAAAGCCTTCATGAGACACAGGGTAGCTCAAGCCCCACCAGTGACCACACGACGTACAAGAAGCGCCACCAATTCCTCACGTTTGCTGGATTTGGGTTTTGGTCTCAGGGCTTGTTCTGCATTAGTCCTGTTTGCATTCAACTCTGCTAATAGTTCAGACAGACTGGCTGTCTGACTCATCAATGTAAGTCTTCTCTACCAGCATTCATTCCACTAAACACATATAATTCTAAACATCTGACTAAGAAGGTTTTGGATTATAACAACATTACTCTTGTAACTTTTGCCAGCTGCCAGGGAATTGAGAGGAAATAAGGGATGGGGACATCATGCATACACGTGGCTGTTAGCTGGACTGGGCTGGAGTTGAGCTGGATTAGGCTGAAGTTCAGCTGGATTAGACTGAAATTTAGCTAACCTGTGCTCTCTGCACACTCATAGAAACAGAATATGGCTCATATGGCTCAAACTGTTTCTCAACCAGACATTCCTTTTACATGTCCTAGTGTTCCAAAATCTTCAAAGTGCATCTCATTTGCAAAAATTTTCTAAAATCATTGCCGCACTCCTTTTTATTTCTGTCTCCCTGTTCTCTAAACAGACCAAAGGAAACACTCCGTGCTTTTCTCACATCCTTTTACTGGTGCCAGGAAAAGGATCAGTCTGATGCTCCTCACAAATCTCAGGAGGTACCCAGCCTTACCAACTCATACCTAAAACCAAAAAGACCATATGTTTTTAATGTACATATATTCAAATTATCTCAGTCAGCATAGGTTTTTTTTTCCTTACCACAGTTATACCCTAGGGAGAAACTATACCAAATAGGAACTTCTACAGCTGTAATGAAGATATGGCAAAGCTTTTCTTGTTCCTTTTATGGAAGAAGACAATGATTTTAGATGGACTAGATTCAACTTCTGAAGTTCCTGCTATGTTGTATCTAGTGAATAATTTCTCAGCCTTCCTTAAAAATACAGAATGGCACTTCTGTATGGCCAGGCTACATGTCTAAACTGAAAATGCTGGCTGAAAAAAAAAAAAAGCTAAATGAATCTTATTTATGAGACACAAGGGGCACATAATTCAGAAAATAAAAAGTCACTTCCATATAAGCTTTTTAAAAGTGGCGGTTTCCCATGTACAGGTGAAAACTTTATATCCAGAGGTAAAAATTTTGTCAAAGGTCATTTAGCTCAGCAGCATTTAACTGTAAAAAAAAAAAAAAAAGGGTTGTTTCTCCAAGGACTAAGAATTAGGTAGAAGTAGTCACAACTCTTTTGCTGAAGTAAGATGGACAGCAAGAAAAGCCAAGACCTAAGCCTCATCCTAGCTCCACAGTGACAGCATTCACACAGGATCAACAAGGTTCATGTCCCTGTTCCTGCATGTTGGTCTCTTCCCTAAAGCAGTTCCCAAGCATATGGACGTTGAATGGGATGGTTTGGATCTGATGAATTCTCTATCCAACTTTCTTCTCAGGTGTTCTAAGACTTCTACATATATGACTGTAAGTGTTTTTTGTAGGTGGGTCTTGCTCTCTCCAAGATCTTGTAAAGGGGTTTTGATTTTATTCAAATGTGGAATAGCAATACATTTTTAATCTCAAAAATTTTTTGGGACAAGGCAACCATTTCCTGCCCATCTCTACAATTAATTACAGCATATCCCTTTTACAGTGTGTTACAGATAAATAATTCATTACAGCTGCCTCTTCCCTCCTTGCAGGGTAGACAGTTGTGATCATTTCTACAGAAAGAATGAAAAAGTTAATTCTTTCTATGCCAGTCTCCAGAAAAGGATTTAGACCCTCTTGCAATGAGCTTTGATGAATTAATAAATCTCCTCAGTATTTACCCTGCTTGTCCAGAAACTGAGTTCAACTGCAGCTCCTTAATTTTCCAGATAACATCTTTAGAGTTTGAGAAGACTTGCCTAACCAGTGCCTACAGTCAAACTGTGAGCAATTATTCTTGTTTTCATTAACAAGATGGATCTGGATTTTGCTACAGTACAAGCTACACAAATATCAGGATGAACCTTTACAGCCATCACTCCTGCAAGCTGGAGTCATGATTGCTGATTTGACCCTTTTGCCATTCTGACAATGCAGTCCTGATCCATGCTTTAAAAAAAAAAAGATTTGTTGGTGTCTGGTCAACTAAGAATTAAAAAGGTCTAGAGAGGTATGGAAACAGCCTGTTAACACAGTTTTTATTCAAGGGAACCAAAGGAACAGTTTGGCAGGTAGGGTAGAGGAAGGCACTGCAGGTGCGTGCAGTAGCACAGGCAGGGAAACCAGAGCAAAGTCCCATTGACTATTGTCTTCCTTCTGAAAGCTCCTACTTGCAGGCCCCTCTGATCTGAGATTTTGTTCAAAAGCCAAATCCTGAGCCCATAAAGCATGAGCTATGTGAAACCTATTGTCTAAAACCACCACTTGCATGGAGAGACATGCTCCATGTGCATCTAACACACTGTCAGGGTCCTGGAGCCATCGATGGGCCTGACCAGCCCCACCAAGGACTGGCCACCCCACCTTGCCCACTGGCCCAGCTCAGCCCAGGGTAATTGTCCTCTTTACCTACCCATAGTTCCCCCTTATTTGGACTCTGACCTATGAGCTGATATCCGTGTCCCCACGGATACCCTGGGCTGAAAACAGTGGAATGGGATGTAGAGGCTCTGACCTGCTAAACTGCAGGGCTCCCCTCTGAAAGCTCAGGTAAAGTCAGGAAGATCAAGGTCTGACTTCAAGATATTAGCTACAAAGCATGGGGAAAGCTTCCTCAGCAGCTGCAGTGAATGACAGGGATATGCAAGAGCCTAAGTGCTTTAACACCTTCAGGGAGGGAAATAGTAGAGTTTGGGTTCCTGCACAGCTGCTTTGATGTCCGCTCAGTGCAGCTGCGAGGATGACAGATGTGCTAAAATAGGCCTGGCACGCCTGAAAAACTGATCATGCTGAATAAAAGAAGGCAGGAAAGGAGGTGAGAAAGGAAGGAGAAAATGATTCATCTAATGGCTTTCATACAGTTTGTGATTGCCTGTTTGCTTTCAGAAATGCTATTCTTGTACCTCTTAAAACTCTAGGAAGTCTCTTTCTATCCTCATGTGGGTTGCTGGAAATGCATCAGCATTGTTTTATTTGTCAATTAAATATGCAGTATCTTGTGTAAGTGCAAAGTGGTTAATGTTAATACTCTGTCTGTTACATTTTTAGAGATATATGTGCCTAGAAATCATACCTTATCTTGTTTACACAACAATTTGAAACTACCTTTGAAACTACCTTGAAAATAAGAGAATACTGTCAGCAGCATGCAATTAGCTTTATCAGTGTGAAAATCTATTGTAAGATATACCTGAACTGTCACAAAAACAATTTGATTTCTTACTCCATTATGGACACTACAAGAAAACATACATGTCAACTTCCCAGGGAAGTGCACTGTAGCTGCAGAGGTGAGTTTGTCCTCAATTTTGAGTTCAGGTTATTATATAAAATGCTATTTCCTTAGCAAACTCATAGGACTATGCATGTAACTGAAGAACTTGCAGCTTGGCTCATGTTTGAGTAATTTTGGCACCATTCCTCATACCGAAGAATAGTGGATTGCATGGGCTCATGGTCAAACACTCTCCTTCTTAAAGGTATACCAAATGCCCTGTGAGATCCATTTGATCATACTGGTCTGGATTCATCTATTTCTGTTGCTCTGTGTACTTTGCCAGACTGTTTAGTGTACAGAGAACCTCTGGCATGAAGTCATGGTAAAAACACCCTCCTGCTGCTGACTGGCACTGGATGTGTTGGCAGGGAAGGACTTACTCAAGTCTTCCTGCATTGTGGAGATTCCCAGCAGTCGTAACTGCTCTTTAAAAACTCTGGCAGGCAGCATAATGCAGGGCAGTCCGTAGGATGTCCTAAGTCACACCAGAGGCACAAGTCTGGCTGCATGCCAGGTGAGGAGAAGGTGTTTCAGTGACGTTTTTTCCCCCCATCTCTCACTACTGCTTGGCCTATTTTCAAACTCCAGACATGCCACACAAGTAGTCTTCTGAGGTTTCACCCATCAGCCAAATTTCTGCACAGTTCTCTTTGAGACAACCATTGCTAATCAAATCTATGACTGTCAGTACTCCTCCTGTGTCTTGGAAAGGCCTGACTTATTAGAGACCTGCTCCATGGAAATGGAGAGCAGTGGTTTGGGCAGAGGTCCCCATCGCTGTGCTAAGAAAGTGCTCGGATGAGGTCTGCTGAGCAGTGTGTGGCCCCAGCTAGTTGTCTTGGGATGAAGAAAGGTTATATTGCAACACAGATCAACTCTGCAGTCTCTTCTACTACCTCAACAGTGCTCTGAAGAGGAATTTTTGCTGTCAGTGTTTGGGATACAATTCCATTGTATTCACCTTAAACTGGACTTAGCCTATAATGTACTCCATGAACTTGAGAACTGCATGTAACACAAAGCAGCACTCTCAAATGGGGAGAAACTCATTTAAATGCCTCCATTTTCTGGTAATTTCTTTAATCTTATGTATCATCATACATATGACTAGCTAGACTGTAATTTGAATGGCCAACAATAGTGTTTAAAAGCAAACAGCTTGGGAAAAATGCATGAGACCAAAAGTATTTCATTGCCATCCCACAATTTCTCTTGTAAAATATCCCTAAAAATTATATCTGCAAAGGAATAATACTGTTGATACAGGTATGTGCTATTGATAGGCATATATTTTAAAAAATATTAACATGGAACAAAAGATGTTAAAAGCTAAATAATATTAAGGGAACCAGTAAAAACACTTCCCCCGCCCTGGCAGAACATGAATCCTATTCAAATTCCATTCTATTTAAAATGGAAAATACATACATGCTTCCTAGTCCTTTTTCACCAATTGACAGTTTAACTCTAGCAATTAATACCTTACATGGTAAAGGCAGCCTGTCTGGAGAAATGGGCTATGAGAAAACAGTACTCCATCTTTTGGGCATGCCTGTGAAAGTACCCCTTATTAAGGGCTGACTTTCTGAAATGCATAGCCCAGGGGACAACATAATTCTCCCTTGAAATCCTATCTGAAAGTACATCTTTCTGTCCACACTGAAATCAGAGGGACTAGCACCTTGGGATCTGCTGTTAAGCCTTTAAGATCTATGAAAACTGGGTTTTTTTCCATGGCACAGAGCAAGAATTACGAGAAAGAAGCCTGCTAATGATGAGGCCAGCTAAAGAAACGATTCACATGCAGGCGCTGCAGGAAGCCAGGCTCACAAGAGTGATGTATTTCCTGAAAAGGCTAGGGCAGAAGAGAGGCATATGGAATAAAGGTGAAGGTGATGATGGAGTTGGTTGCACTGCTACTAGCTATCATCATTTGAGATCTTCCTGGAGGATTTCCTACTGGGTACTCTGCTAAGCAAAGTCCTTTCAATGGGAACAGAGAGGAAGACTGGGAATGCAGAAACAAAAAACACTGCCCCTATCTCCTGTCCCGGAGACAGATGATCCATGTCTTGTCACTTGTTGGAGGTATGGCCTGAGCATCACTCAGTTTTTGCACTGTTTTGGCTAATTGTCTAGATTTGTCAATAGATTTCTGTTGATATGTATTTATTGATACTTGCTAGATTACTTCGTGATTTTTGTTCCTTGACTTAGGTTGCATCATCCACCTCCGTTTCTGGAGACAAGTTCTTTGTATCAAACTAAGCTGAGTTTCTCTGAGCAAACAGAGAAACTTTCTTTTTTAATTGTGTGCTAATATATGTATTTGGTCTAGGTCATACTTAGTTCAAGCTCAGCCTTTTGCACCATGTCTTGTGTCTTTAGCCTTCTAAGTACTGCTGGTGATGAAAGGACTCAAAATAGCACACACCAACTTAATTTACACCCTTGTAAGCTCCTAACACATAGTCACTCACCTTTTCAAGACTGTTCAGAGTTTCTGTAATTTTGGTGCTATCCAGTTTACCACTCTTATTAGAAATTGAGCTTTCATCAGCATTTTAAAATAATCAGTTGTCTTCCACACCACTGTTTTCAGTCCGTACTCCATTGTTACAGTGTATTCGTTGGCTCTTTTGTTATTGCTACTGCTCTAATAGTACGTTTCCACTGTCGTGTGAAAAATATAATTAGTAACGATGCTCAGCGATAGTAATATAGTAAATGTCACCAGAGAACTTTCACATACTTTGTAAACATTAATACATTTATATATTCCATGTCTTCTAGTACTTAAAATATTTAATATTTTAGAAGACTGAAATGTGCTGTCCTTCACAGTAGACTCTTATTTGATGAGATAGTCTCAATTCTTATTAAAATGTAGTTAAAGAAATGAGGATCAAGAGGCACTGTAGAATAATGGAACAAGTATTTCATATGTCCTTTATCTTCTCTGCAACCAGCCTATTGGGTATGTCACTTTATGGCTTTATCCAAAACTTTAGGTAGTCTTTATATTATACAATTAGGACTAAGAAATTAGTGGGTGTTTAAAGGCCAGGCGTACATTTCAAAATGCAGAGTTTGTCGCCTGGAATTAAGAGATTCCCATTCTGGGATGAAGAAAAGGCAGCTGTACCCTTCAGTTATAACCTATCACCCCCAAGACGCTTCGGCCGTTCCATTCCCGCTCCCCTTGCGGCTCCACGGGCGGCTGAGCTGTGCCCCGCGGGGACGAAGCCCGGCTGTGCCTTCCATCCTGGGGCTGTGCCTTCCATCCTGGGGCTGTGCCTTCCACTCTGGGGCTCTGCCCTCCGACTGGAGTGCCCGAGGGCGCTCCAGGACCCGCTCGCAGGCGCCGGGCGCTCGGGAAGGCGGCGAGGCAGGGCGGGGGAGCGGCGGCGGGGCCCCGCCCCGGCCCCGGATGCAGTCGCGGCCCAGCCGGCGGCGCAGGGCACAGTTCCTGTGCGTCCCCTCCGCGTCATGTCGCTGGTCGCCGAGGCCTTCGTGANGCCGGGTCACCCCTCACAGCTCCCCGCCCCGTTCCGCCGTGGGTTCCCTAACCCCAGTTGTGCCTGAGCGCATCGCTACGTGGGTTTAATAACTTCCCTGCCCTTAAAGCGGTTTAACTTTTTTCAGTGGTCCAGTGAAGCCGGTTCGTGCTTCTAACTCCCTCAGCCGCAGTGGAGTCGCGCTGTGTGGGCGGGTGCCGAGTGTCCCTGTGACCTGCTGCGGCTGGGCTGTGTAAGCTGGACCCTTGAGATAAAACAGGAGTGTGCATCACTGTGGAGTTATTTAGAAAAAAAAAATAAAAAAAATTAGTGTGCTCTGAAATTAAAAAAGAACTGAACCTTGGATAATTCCTGGCTAGGAAGTTCAAAACATGGTTAGTATGTTACATGATGGAAGTAAGGGCCTTCGTCAGTTTCTCCTTGCTTGTTGTTATCTGTTTTTGATCTTTCACTGCTACACAAGGTCGTGGACAATAAATACAGCAAGGGAACAGCATTTTGATTGATACTGACCTGTTGAGAAGGAAGGTGGGACTTTGTCCCAGGAGCTGGGTCTTCTGCCACTTGCTAGAGAGCCCAGCAAGAGAGTCTGAGTTAGAGTCTCTACTGTGAATGCACCCTGACTTGTAGGTAGTACGGACATGGTGGTTCTTTAATTTAGGTCTGTAGAGGTACTCACAGACAAGTTGTGCTGGTCTCTTGAATTGGCAGTTGTTAATTCATAGATGTCAGCACAAGGCATGCTTATGTTCTGAGAGCCAGAGCCCTGTATCCTCAGGATATGGAGAGTATGGTCACGATCAGCATTGCTTCATGCCATTTACTTGCCTTTAATGATGTCTTTAGTATATTTTATTTATATTGTCATTAAAGGTAATGACATATATGAATAGATCTTAATTTTCCTGCCGCCTTCTACTCTGTGACCTTTATGAATATTCTAGAGTGACAACTTGCTAATACTTATTTTTTTCCTAGAATTACAAATACAAACTCAAGACTATACTATATGTAGGAGTCTCATTGCTTTCTTATTGAAAGTGCTTTTATTTCACAACGTCCTGCTAACAAGCAACTTGTTGTGGAATACAACAATGAAAGTTGTATTAAGTGTAGTGTAAGGAAAATGTATGTTTGAAGAATGGGAAACAAGAAGTTTTGCAGCAGTTGGTCTTTACTTCTCTGCTGAAGCATTCTTCTATTCCTGGAGAGATTCCTACCTCCTGTTCGGGGTGCTGGCACGCTGCTTATGTGAGTCTGAGACTCGTGTGTTAACAATTTTACTGTGAAGGTCGTGCTGTGAGGGCATCAGAGCCGCTCAAGTACTTCTGGACCCTCCTACAATTTAGTAAGCTTAAAGCGGTAGCACTTCATCTTTTACCTGTCAGTCACAGCTTAAGCATCTCATTTTCTTTTCATAGGTAAAGTAATGTGTAAGTATCGAACATAAACATACTGACAATACTTCTGCAATTTTGCAGAATGGAATTCGTTGGTGCTTATTTTAATAATCTAGTACTTCTGTAGGATATGCAGCTACTCAGTCTGACTCAAGGTGCACTACAAATTGCTGTTGCAGACCTGCTCACTGATACTTTTTTAAAAACTGAATTATGGCATTGTCTTTGCTTTCCTAAGAGTGAATCAGTTTTAAAATTAGTTACCTGTCTTAAAAATAAAAAATACCTTTGCTGCTGGTTGGTGACCTTTCTAGTTTGTCTATATTTTAAACTAGGTCCAGTCTGAAACCAAACAAGGGCAAAATCACTCCCTTTGTTCCTATGGAAGATTTTTCAGTTAAAAAAGAAAATGTTATCCAGGATCTTGGCCCACACCCATCACACTTTTGATTTCCTGAAATATTGTACTGACATAGGGAATATTTCATTTTGTTACTTAAGAAAATATAATCTGGGATATTAGTGGGGAGGAAAAATGGTATATTTTCAAGGAAAAAATGCTACTTAACAAAACACTTATTTTATTAATGCTGTAATCCCTTTCTGTAGTTGTGGATACTGCCTTTCTGTGATGTATGGATGGAAAAGTAAGAATGATTGAGAATTTTTTCTGTGCTTATAAAAATGAAATTTCATTGGCTTATCATTGAGGGTCCTGTTCATGAAGACATCACTTTGTCATAGCAGTTGCAATCAGCTACTGCCACTATTAACATGTAGCAGCTGTAGGGCATGGGTCCTTGCCTGCAGGTGTTTGAGACAATCAGCCCACCGGTTTGTTTTCTAGAAATCTGAGAGGAGGATTTCAGTAGGGAAGAGGATCATAACTTTATTTAGCACGCTGACTTTTTGTGTATGTATTTGAATTTTTTTTAAGTACTACCTATCTTCACTTTGCCAGTTCATTGTGCATTCACTTCTGATGTGCCTATTCACTGTCTCAGCACAAACTAAACCACAGAAAACACCATCTGAACGCAAGAAAAACCTTTTTCAATGTGAGGATGATTAACATTGTAGCTGGTTGCTCAGAGCAGTTGTGCAGTCTTCATCCTTGGAGATGCTCAGTACCCAAGTGAAGATGGGCAACCTGTGGCAACTTACCCTGGACCTCCCGGAAGTGCCTTCCAGCCTCAGCAGTTTTGTCACCCATCAGCTGCTCAGCCAACTTGCATTGCTGCAGTAATTCAGCACCCTCTTCATGCAACATGCTTTCACCTGAACATGCTGAGCATAGTCTGCTGCTCTAATGCATTAATGATTAAAAACAGAGTGATTACTGAATCATGTGGAGTGTAAGGCTTGCATTAGTGTCACATTCAGCCAGTTGCTTGTTCAGAAATGTAAAAAGGTTGATACTGTGTCTCAACTGTAGAAAATACTAATTGGACAATGTGGTGGAGAGTTTATTTAGAGCAACTCAGTGTCAATCACATATTAGCAGGATAGGAAATGAGTGTTGAAGAATTAAGAGTTCCAGCTTTCAGGTGGTCCACAATATTAATCTAACTCTAGTAGTTTTGAGAAGCTGACTGCTCGAATCATCTCTGAAAGATTGTTGAAAATATGTTTAATTGATCACTAAATTGCTCCATATGCTTTACTTTTTTTATTTTCTCTTTACCAAAAACATTGGGTTTAGATCAGTGATCAAAAGAGAGCAAATAATATCCTTGTTTGTCCTTTGATCTCTGGAAAATTACTTCTGTGTATTGCTGTTAGGTCCAAGAGTCCTAGACTAGTTTTAATACTAAGGGAAATTAATCCAGTTTGAAAAACAGATGCCTTTCTGCCTTTAGATATTTAGCATTCATGGCGAGTCTACTTCCAATGTGACATGCCGGAGCACAAATAAATCTTTGACGTGCATGTTTTATGTATTGAGTCAAGGTGCAATTTGTCTGACAACAAATATATAGAGTAGGAAACCTGACCACCTAAATTGTTGCCAAACATAAAGACATAAAATTTAAACTGAAAATGCATTTTGTGCATCAAAACGCGCATAGGTAAATGTTAGCATTTCCTGCATGTGTAAGGTGAAAAAAATAGTTATTCTTGCTTAATAATAGGTTGTTGGCAGCACAGATTGAGCCTGCTGCAGAGGTGCTTGTAGTGAAAAATTTGAATTTATTTGAAAATAACAAATTTGTCAGGCTGCATGGTTTTATCTTATGATGTTTTTTACATGTGAGTGCTTTTTTTGGCAATCAAGATAAAAGGAATTTCTTTAACTCTTGTTCATTTTCAATAAGGAAATCTCTTATGGTGCTCCTGCAAATTTGTGCTCAGACACATTTCATGACTTGATTTGGACCAATTCTTTGAGTGAATTGCCTATCCAGTGTTTTTTTTTTTTTTTTTTAAGGTCAGGAAAAACATTGCTTTCACAATTATTATAGTACAGTACATATTTCATTTTGAGATATTGTTATTTCCTGTTTTTAAGCAGCAGTATAATTACAGTTTATAATAGAGTATGCTTCTGTAGATGTTTCTGGCTCTATTAAGACTAAGCAGTCTTTCAGCATTTTTTCGTTACCTGTTTTCTGCTAAAGTAATGTCTTCTTTTCTCACGCCAGAAACGAGATTGCCCTCAAAATAGTGGTAACAAAATTTGTAAACTGAAAGTAACATCCATATGGTACTGTCCAGTTTGAATTGCAAGTCAGCTTTGATCAGCTGATGAAACTAGGACATGTGGTTTGAATGAGAGTGTTGTCCATGAGCTCAGCTCAAAAAGGTCCTAAAGGAATGACTTTGGAGAGGAAGCAGATTTTTCTTCTATTTCTCATTCCTTTTTTCTCTCTGGTCCTTCTATACTCTATTCTCTGATTATCTGCAGGCACTAACTTGGTCTGTTCCTGTAGTTTGGATCATGTGAGTCACTTTTTCTCAAAATAAGAATCAGTGAAAAAGCTTGGTTGCTGTCCTTTGCTCTAGTGGAACAGGCATCACATGTTGCTATGCTGCTGGGCATTTCAAGCCGTCTCTTTTGAAACTAAGTGGGAAACTGCATCTGCATACAAGCCAGAGAGAAAGTACAGACCAGTTTCTTAAATTTTTATTATTATTGCCTTTAAATTCTGGTTTTTAGTTATTGCAAGATGACATAAATATCACATGAACATGGATGTTTTAATACAAATAGGAAGAAATTATATGTAGTAATAAAACCTGTGAAATGCTCAAGAAGGGTTGCAAACATCAAAGGAAAAAATTCCAATGATACTTTGAAGAATGCAGGAAAAGTCTCCTTGGGGAGGGGGGAAGCCTAGCCAAAAAAAAAATTTAAATGTACATATTGAATTAGAAAGTAAAAATCGTGAGAGATGGGAATTTTTTATCAGTTCTGCCTTCTCGCTGTGGTATAATGACATTGAAGCCGATGTGACAATTGGACAATGAAGCGTGTATTCCTGGCAAGAACTTTCAAAGTTCAACTGTATTTCTTTTTGCATTTGAATGCCATGTTGGAAAAACTCTGGATGCGTTGGAGTGTTCTCACTGAAAGCCTTGGAGACTGTGAGAATATGATTAAGAGAACAGGATAAACGATTTCAGGTTTCGAAGTAAGGAGTCTGCAGTGTTTCCCAGTGGTGAGGAGTGCTGTGGTAAATACCATTGTCTGGTTTGGACCGACTTAAAGGGTGTGAGCCCTAAAGCAGCATATTCCCCCTCGCTCATGGCAGTGCTTGGCTGGCTGGCTGCACCAGTGCTAACTGTCTGCATTTCTACCCTGCAGAGCTCTCCTGCCTAGAGATCTTGGCTCTTCTTATACCTTCACAAGACTGGTGCTGCTTTGCTTAGGGCTGTGGGCAAGGTAGGAGAGAGGGAGTGAAGAGGAGCCTTGATGAATGGCCAGAGGGGTCAGGGCTGGGTGAACAGGAATTGTGTTTGTGGGAAGCAGCATTTGGAGCAGGTATGGGATACTGGGGTCCTCTCTGGTGGGACAGATGTGTAGGATCTTTATTGTGGATCACAGCAGGGGTGCTATGGATGAGAGAGCAGGGAGCTCCTTAGGGCACTTTGCAGAAGTGGTGGTCAGACTGCCTGTAAACATCCTTGTGGGAAGAGGAATTCAGACTATCAAAGAAAAGAGGGGATCTCAGTCTATGAGAGCTTTGAAAGGACTGATTTAAAGTACACAAATGTGGATATCATGGCTAAGAGATGTCCCAGTCCAGTGAGGCACTTAAGGCATTAATGAGTGTCATACCTCTACTGTCCTATTCTTCATAGCTCCTGTGCTTGAAGTTTGACTTCTTGTGTCAGGGCCAAAGAGAGTCAAGGGACTTAGGTGGCACAAAGTGAAGTAATTGATTTGGAGATCCATAAAAAGCTAATATTAAGAATTATAGAGCTTCTTTGAGATGGAGCATTTATGCTGAATATCAGAAATAAGTAAAATGGCTTGTCAGGACTTTATAAATAAATCTTTTGAGATCATTTAGCTGGCACACTCTCTGATTTTCCTGAAGATGTTCCAGATGTTGATTTAGGAGCAACTTTTATTTATGGATTTGATTTTGTTAAGATTTTTTGGCCTCCTTTCCTGACAGGATCTCCCTCCTGTGGCCTGCCCTAGTGGTGAGTGGTGAGCGCCCTAGGGGATTGAACCATGGACCGAAAACTCTTGAAAGTCAACTCAAAGACAGAAGTGGACTAATGCTTAAATCCATGCAATTAATAGCTTTCTTGTAGGGTGAAGAAGCAGATTGTGTCATGCTAAATGGCTGCTGCAGTAATGTCACATGCTGACTCTCGTAGTGGTGCAACTACAGAAACTCGAACTTGAGAATTGCCACTGAGATTGAGTCTTCACATTGACTGTGTGTTCAGTCAATAATTACTGAACAGTCATGGTTTATCTGAAATGTAATATCTCTGTGAAGGAGGCCAGGGACAGATTTAAGCAAATGATATAATTATTTGATACATGATTTAATGTATAGTGTTTAACTAGTGTGAAAGCTGGTTTTCATTTGGCAAGGCACTATGAAACTCATTTTGGTCCTTTGTCAGCAGAGCCGGGGAGTTGCTGATGCTTTCATTTTTTCTTGGCCCTTGTTAGTTTGCAGGACCAGGCCAATTACATGAAATTGATCTGTACTCTGTGTGGGTGGGTTGAACTGGTGAGTCTTCAGGAAGCTAATTCACAACTTTCTGGTACTTCCTTTATTGATCACTGTTAATGTATGAGATGTATACTTTTAACTGCTTTGGTTCCAAAGTGGCTGCAGCTTCACTGTATTAGTCAAAACGTACCCTTCATTTGTTTCCTGAAATAAAGGTATAGAAACACATCAGTTCCTGTCATTTTCTTTTTAAACAATGTTTTGCTGCTTTAAATTATGAGCTATTTGTATTAGAAGAGAGTGAAATGATCAATTGCTTCTTTTTTTATGCATCTTAATATCAAGTGGCTAATAATCTTCCTTCCTTTTGCAGTCTTGGAGATAGCTTTTCTTTTGGTTACTACAGCTGAGGCGTATTGAGCAGCAGGTCCCACACATATCACCGGTCTTAGGAAAGCAAAAAGGGTAACTGCTTTCTTGCTGATTGTTATGATGTTTGCTTCATAGTGTTTTCAGAATTGTAAGTAATGTTGTTGGATGTGGATGTTGCCCAGATGTAAGACTAAATTTCTTTTTAGTGTTTACTCTTGTGAGAAAACAATTTTGAGAATCCTCATTATATTTTAATCAAATTTGTACCTAGGGAGAGGCTGAAGGAAACTATGTGAAAATAATGTGTAAGTTAATCTTTCCAGCTGTAATACTGCAATCCAGAGATTCAAATTAATGCCAACTATTTTGTTTGCTTTTTTTAATAGAGGATATCTTGCCTCTTGGCTGTTTTAGCAGACCTTTAATGCTACGTGAACCAAACTGGCAAATACAGATGTTTTAGCTTTCCTCCTTTTTTTATGTAAGTTTAATATCAAATTGTTTAAGAAGAATGTAGCAAAAAGGAAATCAATCCACACAAATGAGGTGATTTTAGAGAAGTAGTCTTTACTTTTATAGGATCCATAACAACTTCATAATATTTTGTGAAAGTGCTTTAAGAAGGTCAAATGTTCCCAGGCCAGTCCTAGTCTCACCTCCACTACAGCATACAGTGAACTGCATGGAAGACATTGTTAGTCAACTGAGTACTACAGTTACAGGTGCAGAAAGAAGATATCAAAGGATAAATTGGTGGCTGGCGTACTGAGAATTCAGTAAATTTTAGTTTATAGGAGATTTGGGGCAGAAATTGTCTTGATTTACTTCTCACTGTGTAGTTTCAGTACTTGAGAAATAACAGGATAGTAACAATTGGTGTTAATTATTTAGCCTTGATTCTTATTAGGCATCAGCTACTTTTATAACAGAGAATTATATTTATCTGCATTGCCTTCCAAAAATGTCCCATGGGAATTCTGTGGTATTGCTAAGAGCTGGAAACAGCCTAATTTCAAGCTGAGTGTTTTCCTACAAAACCTTTTAACTTGTTGGTAGCTTCATTTCCTATGCAAGAGGCAACATCTTGATGCCTGGATCCAGAGGTCTCTGGCTTTTGTCTGTGGCTGATATTCAAGAACACCCTAGTCTGAGAGCAAGCTAAATGAATGGCAGACTAGCAAGGCAAATCACACCTCATACCCTGCTGTTGAAACTGGCTATTCATACTAGACCACTGGAATGGCTAAATTGGTGTTTAGCATGTTACACAATTTAACATGCAAAGTGTTTTGTGTCTTCTCATTTTCACAGTCAGAGCCTTATTTTTAAAAAGAACAGGATTAAAGGCATAACTGTAAACCATTTATTTCATTACATCTCTTTCATCATTGTGAAGCTGCTTGGGGAAGGTGGATGAAAATGGCTGTTTCCCCCATCCATCCAGACAGCACTGACACAGGATGAATAGTTTCCCGGTAATTCAGTGTGTAGGAGTTGAAACTGAGTTTTATGCACTCATAAATAGACCCTGAAAAGCTCAGGCAAGGAATTGGTGCGGTTGAGGCACTGTAGAGAGTCTCGGGAATGCGGTGCATCCTCTTGCACAGACTTGACTTCAGGGAATGTTATTCCAGCCTCTTATTCTTTGAATTAAAATTCACCACTCTGCAATTATAGTATGTTTTGAGAGCTTTAGTTGGAGTTGGGGTGTGTGTAGGCCTCGGGTGAGCTGCTAATCCCCTGATGATGGTGGGGTCTAGTGCTCTAAAGTATCTCTTCCTACAGCATATGTACATTCTTTTCTCTTACTGTCCCAAAAGTATTTAGGTGGAGTCTTATTGAAATTCAGTCTGAAACATCTGGAAACATTGAAATAAAATTGCTATTTGAATATCTGTTGCTGTCCTTAATGGTGCTCAAGTAAAACATTTCACCACAAAATCTGAAAAATGCATCTAATGCAATACACTTTTAATGTCAAAGAATTTGATGTCATGACTCATTCTTTATTTTGGAAGTTTTTTTGTGAGAGCAGAAATGATGTGTTTTCTGTCATTCTCTGATATGACAGGTGAGGAGTTAGGAATCTGTTTTAATAGTTAAAAACCTAAGTAATTAAAACTCAACTGGGAACATGCAACGCACAGGTTCACAGAATTTTCTTCTAAAAGTCTAATTTGACACCTAAGAACCCTGTTATCACTTTGGAATCTGCATTTTCTATGCTAAACTGTTAATAAGACACTTTGACTAACAAACACATTGAGCTTAGTGAAATTTTCATGCATTTTTAATCATCTGCAAAACCAAAGATTTGGTGTAGCCTGCGTGCTGTTTGACTTTTCTGATTGTTGGGATGCTGTATCTGCTTAATTGTCAGCATGTAGGATAACAAGGCTTATGCAGTGATGCCTTCTGTGTCCATCTCCCTCTCATTTTCACTTCCTTGTAACTTTTGAACTCAAGATCTTTCCAAAGTTTACAGGGGAACTGATCCCACAGATGTCTGTTTCCTGTGACTGGTGTTGCTGTTTTAATCAACAACCGATGTGGTAGAGAAGTAGGGAAAGACAATAGTATGAGGTTCGTTTGTCCTGAACAGCAGATAATACACATGAAAGACTAAATATTTGAATTTGTTAACCATGGGAAAAGTTTCAGTAGGGTGGGAAAACAATTTTTACTAACGACTCCAAGCTTGAGAGACAGACCCATTGAAAACCACACAATAGTAATTCCTCTGATGATGGAAGCAGAAGGAAGAACCAAATAGTTCCTTATTCTTAAGAAATGTAGAGAAGCTATTCCTTTAAGGCATGCTTCCAGGCAGTTATTTCATCCTCTGAGCAACTAATGATAAAAACGTCTGTTGCGTAGGATCTAACACATAAATGTGATTCTATGTCGAAAGCTTCTGAAGTTGAACTGACATCACATTTGTTAATTTTCTCTTTATAAACCAAGTGCCACAGTAGCCGTAGTTAGCAGGAAAATGAACATTTACAGACCAGAAGATTATAGTTGCCCAAGGATAAACTGGATTTGACTTCATTAGTGCACAAATGATAAGTTTGTGAGGAGTTATTATATCATTAATCAACTTGATGGATTGGAAATATGACAGAACTGAAGCTGCGTGTAATATTAGTGCCTATTATTCTACAAATTATGTCTTCACCTACATTCATAAGGCAAGAGTCATTGCTGTACATTAAAGATGTTACGCACTTTCTCCTCTTGTGGAGGCATGTGACAACCCTTCAGCGATTCCTCCTTCTCTCTTCCCTAGCAGGGCTCTTGTCTCCCTTAGCTGCTTATTTTCAACTTACAACTAATTGAATTTAGGTTGTACCTTATGAACCTGGAACTCTCAAGTAGCAATGTGTCTTTAAACGTCTTGATTCATCAGAAAAAATTATTTCACACTCTTTAAAACATCTTGGAAGAAGGAGAATGAGTAGAAATTGGAAGGTATGAGTAGTGAATGGATATTTAATTATTTGATTTCCAGAGAATTGCACAGGCTTTGTGTTTGTATCCCTGGTATCACTGAATAGGATGCAATATAATGAATGCACAGTACAATTTTTTTTTTTCCTGGAATATGAGTAATAATACATGAATCTTAATGTGAAATGGATTGGTTTACAATCCACTCTGTATAGAGATAGCAAAATCAGTTATCTTTGATCTGCTCTGCATCCAGAGAACTGAAGGCTTTGGTTCAAGGCTCATGGGCATGTGTGTACCTCATCTAGACCTTGTCAAAATTGTGACTTCCTTCTGGAGACTGTCTGGGGCCAAGTGCAGGGGCTATTATTAGTTCAGTGTCTTAGAACTGCTCAAGTTTGGATTTTAAGGTGTGCTGATAATGAAGGCTCAGATTTTTGTTTGGCTGTTTGTCGTCATTTCATTTACTTTAAAAAACATATACTAGTACACAACTGAACTGTGAATGAGTTTGAATTAGGCTTGTCCTTTCCTTCCCTCAAGTTGGATGTGTGCTCCTCTGTACTAAAGTCATGGGATAAAACTCCATATCGTGACTAATGAAATTAGGGTCAGCAGGTACAGTTCATGAAAATGTGCATGTGATCAGTGGATTGTGGAAGTAAGATTTAAGCTGATAAGGGCAAAAAAGTTACAAGCAATATTCTACTTGTGTTTTAGTTTGTAGCATGGATGTGGTATGCCTTAGCAGCAGTGTAGTTTTGAATTCTATGTGCCAAAAAGCTGTTATGTGTTGTATATATATGTCTGTATCTTTATGGCTGCATATAGCTTAGTATCAAAATCAGACTGGAATTAGTGTCAGAATTTCTTGAAATATACCTGGCTCTTTTGTTGGAAAATGAAAAGTACGCTTGATTTCTATGGTCCTGGAATATTTCAGCCATATGCTTGTGTAAAAAATAGGCTGCTTCCACTTTGGGCTGGAATTCAAGAATTACTTATAAACCTGTCATTTCAGTCAGAAGAGGATCAGGCAAGAAGTTTCAGTAGAAATGAGCCCATGCAAATAAAGCTCTCTGTACTATTTGGGGCATGTAAAAAGGATGTTTTCACTGTTTGGCTGGAACATTTACAAGATTAATGTACCTTTGTGACTTAGGTACCTCTGTAAGTATCTCAGAGTCCAGCACTGATAAGTTTGCTAAAATATGGTAATAACAGTTTTAATTTCCTCATTCCATTTGCTCCTGCAAGACATCAGTGGACTTGAAGAAATGTATGTTAGATAAATTATTTTAAATGGTTAAGGTAGTACCAAAGACACTATCTTAAGTCTCTTTTTATTTAAAGATGTAAATGTACTTCCACCTCAAGAATTTTTACTCCAGGGCAAAACAGTAATGGAGAGGTGTAAAACCAATAGCTGCTACAATAAAACATAAAACATTTTTTCATGACACTTAAATGTGATTAATTGCTTTCTCATGCCCATACAAGTATAGGTCTGATAGGCTCTGTGCCTTAATGTTAGAGGCAGTGACCTTCACCAAACTGTGTACAGTGTGTTAAGCTTTATATGCTGTCTGACTTCCATAAAAGTTAATACTTCATGAATATCCAAAAGGAATGATAGTTAGAAAATTGTGAATTTTTTTCCCCTTGAGTTCTAAAGTCAGAAATGCAAAGAATGACCTTACTGAAACCTGTGACTTGCTTGAACCACATATAGCTATTTATAGAAATTATTGATTTAAAAAAATAATTTACATGATTAGACCATTTATTTTGCTTACAAATAGCTATTTTGGGTAGAATGCAAGGTTTGAACTGATATTTAAAAATAGATTTTCAATCAGACATTAACAAGGAATGTAATGGAGACAAAACAATGATGAACTGTTGCCTTAATGGTACCATTAACAGTAAATTGGTACTGATTATTATTTTTGCCTTCCCATAAACTCAAGTGGTGTATGATTGATTGCATGCAATGGTTCTCCACTGGAAGATGTTACTGTCTTTTATTTCCTTGCCTCATTTTTTTTAACAACTGCTCAACTGTTTTGAATAACCAGTGATGCAGTTTTTTGAGTGCATATTGACATGCCCATATTGGAGTTGAGCAGTACATAACTTAAAGCAATGGTTGTCCTGCTGAGTACATTTCTGACATGCCCAAGAATCTAGCTTTGTCTGTATAATATAGGACCAGTGAGTACACAACTTTAAAAGAAAGCTTTTCCCCAGAGTGTTCTTGGTTTGGAGGTTTGTGCCTCTCTCCTCTGTGTCTTGTTCTGTTCTTTCCAGAATTCTTTGTTTATATTCTTTGTATATCTTACTAAATAGTTGCTCTTGGGAGTGGCCAGAATTAGGATGGGAATGTGTTTGAGGATGTCCTTAAGGTGGAGGGAAAACAGCTGCTTTATCTGCTTCAGAATTACAAGGCCATTCTGTAATGTAGGTTGAATTTTAGCTCTGCTTATAACATTACATTTTGGGACTTTCTGCTCTTATGATATCTCGTCTGTGAGCAGGAGGGAAGTACAGGAGAAGAGAGTGATGGTGGGATATTATTAGGGTAGGTTTAAATCTTGGATCAGCATCTTTGCAGTTTAAGTTCCTGCTCTCGGTAGCATTCATGTTCATTTAGCATTTGGTAGCAGATTGTTGTTTGGCTTGCTTAATTAATTTCTCCTCTTTCCACAGCTGCAGAGCCTTGGCCTGAAAATGCTGTGTTATATCAGCAACTGAAGGGTGGGTACACTGGTTTTGGCAATTAATAATTATTTTATTTTTAGAAAACACATTAAATATGCACTAAGATAATTAACTGTGTGGAAGCACAGAAACTGTTAAAAGAGTCCTTTGTGTTGTTTGGTCAGAGGTTTTAGCTATGCTTGCATCTGCCAATATAAACCAGCTATTCATGGCCTATAAGGTCCTTGGTTTATTATTGACTCATTATATTGGCTGCTGTAGGCAATGTAAAATGATGTGGTTGCAGGCACAGTTGGCAGATTTACTGCACCAATAGCTGAGGCAGCAGATTTTTGAAGTCTTGTGGTAAAGTGGGCTCTCAGTAAAAAGGAACTGTTAAAATGTATAGGCTAGGATGGTTCAGGCTCCCTTTAGCAGCTCTTCATATATCATCAGATCACATTATGGCCCCCATTTGGGGCTCAGCAGCCTGCTACAGTTGTCAGAAGACTGCAAAGTAATGAAGACTAATAGGTAGCAGCCCTAGTCTTCTAAGCATGGAATTTTTATTGCAGTGAACTTGTCATCTTTCTTTTGTGTGACAGACCTAGACACAGTGTGCAATATTAACTGCATGCTGCTTTTATAGGTTTCTGAATACTTTTACTTTTTAGCCAGAGGAGGTATGAAGATGCGGCTTTATTTAACTTTGATTAGAAGAAGAGTAATTGGCATAAAAGTCAAGCATTTGGTTTTTTTAGTTATGGGCATTTTTTATTGTATGTTGGTCGTAATATATGATAAGTGCAATTGCATTTGTAGGAGAAAAAAATCCTGTGTTTTTTTTGTTTTCTTAATATTCATATCACAGATTTTGTAGTCCAGCTGCATAATAATTATATATGTGCTCCTTGTTTTACGCATAAGAAATGCAACCCAGAATGGTTTACAGTTACAGGTCAGTAGCTAAATGAGTACTGTTTTTTTGTAATTGTGTGGGTTTTTTTTTCTTTCAACAGATGAACAAATTTTGCTTTCTGATAATGCATCTTCCCTTGCTGTTCAGGTAAAATGTCATACTTTCTAAACCAAAGATGTTAATTCCTTTTTAATTTTTTGAATTATTAGCTAGCTAAAGACGCTGCATTTAGCTAAATGATTAATCTGATAATTATTTCTGCCAAAATCAGTGTCTTATTACTTCATCTGATTTGCTTTGTGTTGTCACTAGAGTGCCAGAGCCTAAAGGACTTGAGGATTTTGAAAGTCCTGTGTAGAGTGCTGCTGCTTGTACTCCTATTTGTACTGGTCTATGTTTGTTACAGTATCTGCTTGTCTGCCTACTCTGGGAACTCTGCATGATTCATACCTTTTATTACTTGGTATGCATGTTTGTCTTGTAACGTCTTGCATGATGTTTGCCGGTTATTTAATCCTCAAAACTAATACTACCCCAAAGTCAAGGCATATTTGCTTCATGCTGTGGCCATCACATCTCTGTATGTCTCTGATGGGGTTTTTTCAATCTCCATGCATACAGACGTGAGATCCAATGTGGTTTTTAGAAATAGTCCATATAATTGACAAACTTGCACCTTTAATTGACTTAATAGCACCTCTGTGGCTGTGAAGTCTATGTAATCTCCATTAACCTGTTAGGTTCAGTAACCCCAAATCTCAGGGGGACGTTTTCCCCATTAGTAGAGAAGGCCTGGCTGTCAGAAGTGGTTGTCTGTAAGGTTCTTGTTCTTCAAAGCAACTTTGCTGCTGCTTTGCTTAGCAGTGAGTTGCACTGTTCTAATGCTTCTTGCTTTTTGTGTGTGGTCAGAGAAGTTTAAGCAGCCTTTGAGGGCTGTCCGGAAAGGTCACATTTCACTTAGCCGAAGTAGGACACTTGGAGACTGTAGCTGTCATTACTGGTAAAAAGGTTAGGATCGTTTGATTATGGTAACTACTTCCAGAATCTCTTAACTTTTTTTTCCTTTCAGTTTGGCAATCTGGGAAATGCATGTAGGAGTAAATTCTATCACAGCAAGAAGCTTTATATTTATAGCTTTATATTTTGCTGGAAAGAGGAGTCATCTTTGCTACAGCTAATAAATGGGGCAGTGTTTATTTGTTTGGGCAGTATGTTTTGTATTGTGCCTCACAATAATGCAAAGTTTTTTTGTTGCTCACTTAATCTCAGTGTTCCTTTTTACTCCAACAACTGTATTTTTTGTGGTTCTCATGAATTTTCTTACTGTCTAACAATACATGTAGGTGTGGCTTGTATTTAAAACACAAAAATCCTCTCCCAACCCTCCAACAAAATAACCCTAAAATTTCCTTTTCTAATGCATCATTTTGCTTTACTGTTTCCAGTCCATTGTTATCCTACTCATGTCACTTAGATGATAAATTAACTATAATATATTAAAAAAGCTTGTTTTTCTTCAATATTCTCTAGCTGGACAGATGATAGTAGCCATGACTATAAATATGACTCTACTAGATATCTGATCTTCAACTTTATAGAACAATTTTGTCTTGGGGAATTGTATAAATTTTTAAGAATTTGTGTAACATGGTTGTGACTGTGAAAGAAAAACTGTCCTTGGTGTCTTTGATCTGTTTTGAAATGATACTAGGATATGTAGTATTGCTGGCTTAATGATCAGAAAGTTTTAAGTATGTTGGTGTGTTTTGCATAAGGAAATTGATGAGTTCCTCTCTTTCAGAATTTACCTTTTATTTTGATGAGAGCCTGTTTATCTTTTTACTTGATATCTTTTTATTGGTGGTTTTGGGGTTTTTTTTGGGAAGAGGGGCAGGGTTGGTGGGAGTTGGTGTGTTTATTTCTGAGGAAAAATTTGTAATGCGGCATAGGAGGTGAAATAGGAGCTGGTGCCTGAGGCTTTTTCCCCCACTATTGCCATCGTGCATTTGGAGCACATGAATATCACCAGAGCAGATCAGAAGCTTGTTCATGACTTGTTGAACTTCTGTGTGGTCAAAAAGTATTAGAAGTTTGAGTTTCTCTGATCAAAAAAGAGTGTGGAGTCAGCCACCATTGAATATTTAAGAGACATGGTTCACCAGACAACTGGATGTGCTGCAACCAACTTTTCAGGTATTTCTTAAAATTGTCTTGTAGCACCCTTTCATAGTGCTGCTCTGGGGTAGGTCTCAGAGGGACATATATGCAGATATCTAGATATAAAATAATACAATTCAGTGCCAGAGTAAGTAACTAGTCAGAGTAAAACTTGATTGTTTCGAAGTTGCCAACCCTGCAATACAGATGGTATTTCATGTACCTCTTGTCAGCAGAGCAGACCAAGCTACCCTCAGTGTAGATATAACTAATGAGGAGTGAGGGTTGCAGGTTGAACTAGGAAGTTGGTCAAGTCTTGCTGTTTATTATGATTGGACTTACAACTTCTCACTGTGCAGTAAAATCTGGACTCCTAATGTCAGATAAGATAGGGGAGAAGAGTCTTCTGGGAATTGCTAAGTAAATGTGCTGGTGCCTTCATTAGTTAAAAAACAACTAAACACAAAAATCCCTCTCAACTTATGGAACTTGATTCTGGTAGGGTTGTTTATTTTAGTTTTTTGTTTGTTTGCTTTTTAATTCCTCTTCTGCCTATTGTTGATTTTGGAAAGAGACTAATTTAGCAATTTCTTTGTCTTTTCCTGAGTTCAAATTCTTTATATTTGCTGAAAATGCAACGTAACTTCAAGTGAACTAGTGCATTATCTTTGGTAGTCTTGGTGTTTGCGCCCCTTGTTTGTTACCTTGAAGTACTGTATTATACAGTCCTGTTGAAAGTGAAATCCACTTGATCTAGGCTGCAAAATCTTGATATTGAATGAAATGTCATTTTCACTGCAAATGAATGAAAATCAAGGGAAAATACTAATCAGTAGTGATTATCCAGCTATTGGAAAGAGAATATTTGTAGACAGAATGAAGGCTCTGTTCTCGTGAGCCATTCAGCTCTCTTCCCATCAAAGTTAATGAAAACACATACACCCGCTGGGTAACATGAGTCATGGTTAGAACCATTCTCTGTACATTTATTGTGCAGTTGCCATTATACAGCATTCTTGCTTATCAGACTTCTCATAGTAAAAAAAGCCACCAAAACCAGTGCATGAATACACAACAGTATTTCAATAACTAAGTAATTCCACAACTTCAAGGAGGGAAGAATGATGTTTTAGATGGGTTAAAACTGAATAACCATAGTTCAGTCTGAAGTGGAGGGCCTGTTCAGGCTCTGTCTCCTTACTGATGCCTGGTACAGGTAAAGCCATTTTGTTTAGTGCCTAGATGGAAGTAGTGGGGCTGAGTAGGAGAGAGGGGGTTAATACAGCTGCACTGTGCCAATCCTTTTGCCTCAAATGGCAGTTCAGAGCATCTCTGCACTGTTCCAACTTGTTGGGAGAAGGAATGTGGATGTTGAGACTGTCTCTTTTATTACAGGTTCTTCTGAAATCTTTATGCAGAAAGTCTCATAGCCTTGCTCAAAAGGTTGTCTAAAATGTTCAAGTTTCTGGAAATTATCATAGCTGGCCTGAGGTTATAGAGCCTGGAGCTCATTATGTTATGTATTAATTGCTTGTGCAATTGATGTCCTTGTAAGTGATTTTAATATATTCCAGGGAAGTGCTTTTAGAATTGTCTGTTCTTGGCACTGAATGACAGAAGGATGTTTGGGCAATTTAAAATTGTGTTACACAGACCAATTGCTTATTTACTTCAACAACTAATCAAATAAATGTGTAAATCACACATGATTAATTGCCCTTGACAGATTTGTGATTCTTTTTTTCTTTGTGTATGAATTGTGGTTTGGTTTTTCTCTAGACAAAACATTAGCAGCAATTTGAACTTGTTGCTGAGGCTTAAACAAAGGCTTAGTACTGAAATGAAAATCTGCCAATCCCTTTTGTAAAAAGAGAATAAAAGCTGGAATTCTTTATGATGAGAAATGCAGTATCAACATAATCAATCTAGCAGTTGTTGCTGAAAAAATGCTTGAATCCTAAGCCATACAGGTACTGTTTGTGAGTGAAACATCTTTCATATAGTTCTAAGATGAAATTACCTCTGAATGAATAGAGTCTTCATTTATCTTCAAAACCTCTGTGCTATCAGTGAATTCACACTTTCAACATTCTACAACAAGAATTACATTATGCCATTAGAGCAGCACTATGCTGCAGTGTAAAATAGATTGTTTTAGAGAATGAACGTGGCTTTGCTATAAATTACGTTCGCAGGTACAGAGGAATTTGTTATTTTGTTTGAAATAGTCACAAATATAATTAAGCTCTTAATTTATGTTAAACTACACATGTGGCCATTACCATAACTGGATTAGGAATTTAATCTGTCACTCAAGGAATGATACTGAACAGTTTTCATTTATAACCTTAGACACACTATTTCAGTTACAGGGTCTGTGGCTGTTTGATATGAAAACTGAATTATTCTGTAGATTTGTTCATGGTTTTTAATTTTAAAACGTGTTCCCGCAATAAAATAGAGAATAACTCTTTAGTTGTCATCACATACTGTCCTTTGTATGCTCATGAAATAATGTAGAAATGAAAACATAAAATGCCTTTCACTCTTCCTTCATAACAGTATTGTGTGAGTGCCTTTAGAAGTGCTGCTGAATAAGAGATGGCTTGGAATAGCTTGTTCTTTATTAAAAACTAATCATGAATATATCTTCTTTAAATGACTGTGCCATCTGAAAATAGTGTTCCTCATGTGGGGACATAAGTTGTGAACTATTTGAGTCTTGGCATAAGTAATTTAATTCTTCCCTCTGATCTCAGAAACTGTCATCTGGATATGATTTACATGAAGTTGTAACTCATTTTTAATGAATATATGTGTTTGCTCATATGTGTTTTTCTGAGAGGGGAAGAGGAGAGCGTTGTGATGGATCTCTGACATGGTGATTCACTGCCTAGTGTGTGTTGTGTGTCCAGCTGACAGTGTCCAAATAGCCCTTCCTTAGCTGGGCAGAGCAAAGAGGAAGAGAGAGCAATAGTAAAAATCCCAACTAAAACAATTAACTGTAAATAAATACAAAACTCCTCCCTCCCTTCTCTTATTCCTTGCCACTGTTTTTCATGCACAGTCACTTTCCATCCTTGTCATCATAGGAAGGCACAATGGCATCCCTTTCTTTCATTGTTTCAAGGGCGATAGCAGCAGGGGAGATGAGAATGCCAGTTGTGTGAGAAGAGGAGGAAGGGGAGGGTGGGGTGAGCTGTCCCATGCCTGGCTGTGGTTTCTGGGCTCAGGGCTTTTGAACTGTGCCAAATCAGCACAAAGGTGATTGCTCTAATTATTTTTAAAGATAATTAGAATCCAACATACTACCTACATTTTGAATTTTAAATTGGATGGGCTATAAGAGAAAACAAGCCTTACATTGATTTTGTCCTTTAAGCAAAGCTGTTGTAAATGTACTCTGTAATTCTGGCAGGAGGTGTCACCTGCCAGGATTGAAATGAATGATAGGCGTAAGATTGTTGATTAATTTTGTAACAAGTGTCACCTCAAAGCTTCCTATCAGCCCTTTTCACATGGCTACTGATACTTGGTTCTCTCACAGCAAAAAGAGGAAATTGCTTGTTTCACCTGCATTTGAAAATGGAGTGGCTCGTTCAGCTCCCTGTGAATAGAAGACTGAGAATACAAACCACGAAACTGTGTAGATAAATGTGCAGGAGAGCAGGAAAGGCACTTGAGAGATTTATATATACTTTTCTTCAGTTTGTTGTCCCACAACCCTCTTCCCTAGTCTATAACAGTATATATTGGGAGGGTAGGGAAGGACAGCCATAATTCATCCAGTGGCACCTTTTTTTCCCTCCCTCTCCTCCCTTTCTCCGCGTGGATGTGCAGCAATCCTCCAGCTCTCTGTCTACACAAGACCTCCCATTAAAAAGAAGGTGCACAGGGGCAGTAGCAACTCTGTAGACTCAATACCTTCAGTCTGGAAGGAGAGAGATAGCATTGCTAAAAATACGTATCTTCCTTCCCTTTCCAGGTGCTAGGAGGGTAGGTAATGCTACAGGTGGAGAGACTGGAAGAGTGTGAGAGAGGAGACTGTTAGCCTGCAGGAAATGAGGCAGAGAGCATGTATGGGAGATGCCAGGAGAGCATATTGAGCTGAATCTTTATTTTTTTAATGCCTTTGTCTGTTTCTTACATTAACCTGATCCAAAGAAAGGACACACTTTGTTCCAGAAATAACTTAAGAATAAGTGTTTGTAGCAGACATATTAACCATGAGCTACCAAACTGGGCAGTTTTCCAGGCGTCTGCTTCAGCCATTGACCAGTGTCAATACTGCACAAGAAATCTGGCTCCAGTTTTTTAAATTACTGAAATGCAGATAGTCAGTGGAATATATGGATAAAGAAGACACTCTTGCTGATGCCAGGGAAATAAACTCAGTTACTCCCAACCTGAGATTTCATTGTTCTTGTTTCGTGCTGCATTAAATTGTATGAACCATGAAATTATTCATTCCTTTTAAAAGCCTGTACATTTTCATTTGATGTCCTTCAGTTGTAGTGAATTCTGTATATTGATGCTTGAAAGAAGTTTCTTTATTTGTGTAAAGTCTGTTGGGCAGGCATCTCATGATCTTCTGTAACATGGGCAAAGGTAAATAAGTGTTAATCCCTCCTCTTTATGAGCTGATCCAAATAGTTAACTCTTTGGATAGGTGTTAAGCATGAAAAAACTCTAATTTATCCTTTCCTGCAGGAATTCCATTCTCTTTCCCTGCTTAGAGTTTTTTTGCAAGAGTTCAAGGTATCATTGAACTTTTTCAGTGAACATCTTTACACTTACTTTGGACCAGAAAACTTTAGATGAGGTAACTCACGAGGTATGAATTTTATTACAGACATGAGAAGCTAATTTTTTTTCTCCTCTTCAGAAGAATTGCAGCTGCTGTAGTATTGTCGCGTGAAAATCCTAGGTGCTGGAGGAGATCCAGATTTTAGCCTATAATAATCATGCTCTTCATTCTTTGGTAGTACACTTTTTTTCCCCAGAGCAGGAAATTTAATACCTTTTTGTTTTGAAATTTCAAGCATTTTTGCAAGGTATGACAGGCTGTGCTTAGTTAAGTATCTTCTTTCAGTTTTGCTGTTACTGTTTTGCTTGCCATTTTTAGTGAATTTTCAGAAGGATGTGATTAGCTGACTTGTGTGTCACTTGGAATTCAGTTGGTCCCTTTCAGTCCTTTTTTAAGTTCATCAGCCAAATTTATGATGTTAACAATAATCTCTGATGTACTAGAATGAGCCTGGGCCCTTGATCTTTCAGATTGTTCAGCTTTTGATGCCGTGGCTTTGAAGGGGTGTTGATATCGCCATAAATCTCTGCAGAGCTCCAGTGGGGTGGTTTTAGCCTTCAATCTCTCGTCCTCCACTCCAGAAGCTCTCGGAGCTGAGCACACTCCCATTCGCTAATGGTTTATCTCACAAGGAAAGCAAGGGTTCACTTTCCAGCTCACATTGTGTATGTGAGGTATCCAAAGGCAAACGAGGTGCTCTGAGCTGAAATAATCAGTGTTCCATGGCATCTTTTATCAGAGTTGGAAGCCATGGCAGTCTGATACCATCTGCACACCAAATGTGCTGGTTCTTGACATTCTATGTGAGTGGTCAAAAAGGGAACAAATCCTCCCTTGATCACTGGGCTGAAGCATTAAATGGGATGCTTTGTCCTATTTATCTTTGTAGGATTTCTTTGATCTGTGCCAACTTCAGATATTTTGGTAGTAGTTCATACCACTTACTGTCTAAAATCTAGTTTATCTAGTTGGACCCATCAGAAAAAAGTTTGAGGTTTTCTGATAGTGGATATTTATAAGAATGCATTGGTCAGGATCTTTGTCCATGTTTTTTTCTAAAAGAAACTATAATTTTCATAAATATGGAATGCATTCACGATGCTTGAAAAGTCAGTCACCTGTGGTGTAAATACTAATAATTTCCAAAGCCTGTCAGTTACATCAGTGAAAGAATGTGAGCACTCGCATAACAATGCAAATTACAAAGCTTATTTCTTAGACTGAGTCCTCATAGCTTGGGATAGTGCTGTCTCTTTTTATTGGTTCACATGAGTGTTTTCGTAAACTTTAAGGGTATTCAGTAGATTAGTATTTTAAGCTGAATCGAGAAGTAGATACTGTAGGTAATGATTAGTCAAGCACTGTAGGTCCAATGAGGATTAAACTGGTCATGTATCGTGGCTCTTTGCTTCACTTTCCTGCGGAACAGTATGTAAGGGGCACTTAAAATTGAATAGGTTGTGCTTTGGATACAAGTTACAGCTCAACATATTAGTCTTTTAATTCCCTGGGCTTCTATATTTTTAAAGATGTCATTGCAGGCTGAGGTTTTTTTAATTGTTTTTTGAGTTTTATTGTATTATATATTCTGGTTATATAATGAATATTATATATTACATACTTAGGTTTATTTCACCATTCATCTTAAAGCTGATCCTACATATAGACAAAGACTAAAGTGGAATAGGTCTTGGCACAGGGATGCTGGAAGAGGTTCCTGGAACAGGCCTTGTAAAGCTGCTGAAGGGGTAGCTCCAGTAGCCACTAGTCAGTGTTTCAGAACCTTGCAGGAGCACTGCTATGGTGAATGCAGAACCAGATGGGTTTGCCCAATTTTAGTCTTGACTTATTCTTCAGATTCTCAGTCTCAGTCCTGGTCTCCCCTTTATGAAGCATTCATCAGAACTGGAGCTGACTAATCCGAGGAAGCTTTCTCATAGTTTTGGTTTCATGTTTACTTTAGGATTGTCTTAAATTTTTTTTCTTTTTGATTTTTTGTTAACCTCACTGGGGTAGAGTGACTGATTTCCAAGGTTGCTAGAATCTGTGCTTTATGCAATTATGCAGAGTAGCAAACATTTTTATGTCGTTAAGACTTACTTACACATTAGAACTCAATTTAGTTCAACCTCCCCTCTCCTCTTTTCTTTACAAAGTATGAAAAGGCACATGGATCCAGTGTATTTGCATTTTTGAGATGCCAAAATGTCGGTGTGTCCCCAATCCCCTTCGCAGTAGGCCAGAGACAGAGGTGGAATTTCCCTGCCAGATGTAATAAGGGTTGATACTCCTTGGTCTGTGGGATGTTTATTGAGGAGCAGGAGAGAAAGAAAGGTCAGATTTGATGGAAACTTGTTAGAACTCTTTACTCTGAAGAGATTTTATAGTTTAGCTTCCATGCTGAGGACTGTTTTTTAGAGTGACAAACTGTTTTTGGTAGAAACCTTGCACTATGTAGGAGCCTATGTACAATGTGATGTACATTAAGCAATAATTTCCTGAAGCAACTTGTGTAACCTAAGTGTTCTGTGCCAGCATGTCTCATTTTTGATAGACTGGTACCGAAAGGTAAAAGTAGCTCTCTGATTGATCTCATTTTGCTTAAATATGTCTGTACACTTGCAAGCTTTTCAGCATCATGTGTTGTCCTAGTTCTAGTGCAGTTAAGGCTATTTTTTCTTCTGAACTTGCAGTGTGAATAGTACATGGCAGTCACAAAATTCATGCCTGCGGAATTGCAGAGTTGATTTAGTGCAATACTGTGAAAGAAATTAATTTGGTAACCTAGATCAAATGAAACATCACATTTTTTGAGATTATCTTCCACAGTAAGGATTAAGTAGCATGGTAGAAGATGCAATTATGTGGAGCCACCGATTCCACTGCAACACAGTCTTGTTGTTAGGTACTTGTAGAGCTTTCAGAAGATCAAAATCTGTGTACTAGTTGAGTTAGTGCATGTTTTTGGTGTCCAGCAGTGGCATAGGAGCATGGATGTAATCTAAACCGAAAGTCTGCATTCTTGCCTCTTAAATATTTCTGAAGAAGTTGCATATGAAGCTCTGGTTTGGGCCGAAGATAGGGTGAATTGAAATTAACAACAACTGGAGCAGCCTGGACATTGTCCTGCAGAGCCAGCAGGCGAAGAAAGAGCCTTAAATTGCTTAAGTTACTGAAGAATTAGTCCTTTGCGTATTCTTACCATTTGCATGGAGTTAGAGGTGTCAAGATAGCAAGATCCTCAGTTTTTGGTGGACTCTGATGAGTATGCAGACATGGTTAGTGAAGCAGTGTCAAATGTGGCCAGTGCCTTGTATTTTCTTTGGGTGATGGCTGCACCCTTAAGCAATAAGAGAGGTTCAATTTGGGATGAAACTCCAATTTATTGATAAATAGTGCAGGACCTGAAATATGTGGCTTGTGTTGACCATGACTATTACCCTCTCTTTGTATATCTATCTTTCTGTCTGTATGTGTACACAGAGTATTTGGCTCCGAAGCAGGGCTTTCAGTTAGGCTGAGGAAATCAAAATATGTAGAAATCCACATTTCTGGTAGCTTTTGCAGAGGCTTCACAGTTCTGAGGCAGGCTCTTGTCAGCCATAGTCAGTGTCTTGTGTAGCAGTTTGTGACCATAATTTCTGTCTTTAAATTGATATATGGATTTGAGTTAGGTCATCTAAACCTGCGAGAGCCAAGTATCATAATGGACTGTGCAGTTCTTTGATTTGATTGGCAAAGGACCAAAGTTTTTGGCTGTTTTCCCTTGGATCGGGTTGGGGTTTTGGGAATAAAGTCCTTGAAGAGCGCAGGAGAGAGGAGAGGTGCTGTTTGCGCTATTTTTCTTTTCTTAATGGATACTACAGAAGCCACAACTCTAGGGACAGGTCTGATGCCTGTGTTAGTTTGATGCCTTTTGGTCACAGTGCAGAGGTGAGCAGTTTCAAGGTTCAGGTTTAGGTTATTTTCATGTCTTGTGTTTAGAGTCTGAGCGGCTAAAGCTGTGAGAGCGGTTTGCTACCAGATGCTGCAATCTGAAGAGCAGGGAGGGGACTCAGGTAGAAAGTGCTGTGTAACACCAGCATTTTTCTTCATGGTGGGAACCTTATTGCTGTTGGCCTTTTTAACCTCAAGCCACGGTGGATAAATAGGTATAATTTTGGAATCTGGAATTGTGACCTGCCTAATTGTGGTGACAAAATGAATGATAGGAGTTACTGAGTTGTGAGGGTCTGTAGAGATTAAGATTCCTTAATTCTCATGTTCTGTCCAAATGGCAAATAGTTTTCTTGATATTTTAGTATTTCTGCAGAAACACACTGTGGATTTTGTGGTGATGGCAGGTTCTGACAGAAATTGTTATCCTACTGAGAATGCTTTGCATCTAAGAATACAGTTAGAAAGAAATGGTAAATTGATCACTTACTCTCCATGAATCCCATAAATTAAAAAAAATAAATTCTTCCCAAAGCAGACTTGTGTGCTGACAGTATCAAAGAGCAAAACTTCTGGCAGCAATTGTGATTATAATATGGGAAGGTGCCATATGTGTTTGCCATGTTACACAACATGAACTTGATTATCCAGCTTTACCCAGGAGTAAGTACTATGATTTTCAGGAGGGGCAAAATGTCACTTCATTTTGTACAGCCACAGGACTCATTGTGTCTGTCATATGTGGCTGCTTCTTTGCTCATCTTGAAAAAACAGTAAAAATAGATGAAACTGCATTAGAAGAATTCTAGTCAGTAGTAGAATGATAAACAGTTATCTAAGGAAGTTAAAAAATCTTGTTTTCCTTTACCTCCCCTTCTTCTTTCTTCCTAAAAACAGTATTTAAGGAGCTAAACATTCATAAATGTGTGCTGGAAATTAGCTAAACAGTCAAAGGTATTGAAAACACATTTGTTTGTCACTGGTGAATTAACGCGTTTTAAATGTGATTCTTTGTTTCCAGGCCTTTTTGCAAATGTGCAATCTGCCAATCCAGGTGGTTTGCAGGGCAAATGCCGAATACATGTCCCCATCTGGTAAGTGTGGCCTTCATTTAGATTACTATGTTATACCTCCATTTTGATACCATGGCAACTACGCCTTGTCTTGCTGATAACAGTCGGTCAGTGCTACACTGTGTGTGTGTTGCCTTTCCCCCTCCTCTCCAGTTTCTCCTCTGTTAACAATCAAAACAGTGAAATGCAAAGTAGTGTTGGCACAGTGTGTAACTGTGCCTGTGACTGCAGTACCTACATAAAGCATTCAGACAGGTGGAAACCTTCTCTCAAATGTCCTGAAGTAGGAAAACATACATGTTTTAAAGTGGCTTTATTCTGCATGCAGGGAACATTCCAGAGAATGCTGTTGTATTTGCCTATTGCTGGAGTGAGACAACACCAGAGAAAGATTCTCTTTTCTTAACCTGTCTAGGACATGATTGTCAGAATGTTGATACAGGAAACCAAAGAGTGCATTGTCACTGTTAAGGGTGCCAGGTGATTTTCAATCTTCCTCAGATTCATGAGACCATCTGGAAAAAAATCCAAGCCCACCATCAAACAATTACTTATTAGAAGGGTACAGAGCCTACCTTTTGCTGGAGGTGGCAGGTTGCCTAAAAATGTCCAGAGGCCAGCTTCAGAAGGTTGCCTGAAAATCAGAGAGAATTACAAAATGCAGGGTGCAGAAGTCTGGCAATCCTTGCACTCTGTCCCACACTTTTGTTGTGTGAGGAGGTAGATATTTACTGATTACCTAGCTCTGGATAATGACTGCCAGATGGAATTGCCTGCCAGTATATGTCTGCTACCTATATGGGTTCTGCAGCTGCTGCTGATATTTTTGGTTAAAGCAGTGAAATGAGGCTATTTAAAACAAACAAACAAAACCCAATTGCCTGGCAGAAATGAAAAATACCCAGCAAAATATGCAGGTATATAAATTATTTATTTGTAAATAAAGAGAGCTTTGAAATGCTGAATCCATGCACACAGGAGCATCTTGTATGTGCAGGACTAGGACTGGTGACAGTTCCATGCTCTCACTTCTCTGCCACCTGAACCTCATGTGTGCACTTGCTGGCCTCTGATGTAACCTGGGTCTGAACACTTCCTTCTTCTACTGAAAACAAGGAGCACAAGAGGGAAAATGATACTGCTTCAGTTTTAAATGTAGGTAGAATTACATGTATTTTTTCCCTTACTCCTGGAATCCTTAATATTTTATTCACTTGCCTCATTTCCTTTCTTTATGTTGATTTACTGATAATTCAACGAAGATTTTTATTTGTTCCCTTCTTCTTCCCTGCCACCTTCTGTCTTGCAGCAGCAAAGATCTGCATCTCCTTGTTTTGGGAGGAAGGTTATTTATCTCATAGTCATTGCAATAACGAAACCCATTCTAAGGGAGTCAAAAGTACAATACCAAAGGACTGTCTTGATATGTGAAGTACAGACTGATTGAAACCACTGAAGTCTTCAGCATAGATGTCTGTGTTTCCATCTGCAACCTGCAGTGTGTGGATACAGATGAAGCCTTTGTTGGTGTGATGCGCTTCGTCTATTACCCTAGGCTTATCAAGCCAGTGAGAACCGAAGCTTGTGACAAAAAACATGACTGAATCTGGTGTTAACATGAACAGTTTGAGCTGGGCCAGACAGTAGGTTGCGTTTCAGGGAAAAGAGTCAATGTATTCCTAATAACATATTTGCACTCAAGCAGGTACTGATCGTGCTCTTTGGAGCGTCTGTTAAGAGCTGAGTTTGCCCATGATGAGAGGCAGGAAGGTGCTGTGTCCCTGGCACTGTGCAGGCTCATTTACTGCCTTTGGGCTGGAGGACATCTTCAGTAATACAAATCAGCTAGCATTTCTCTCCATTTTATGGATTATTTTAATCATGTAAATAATCCTAAAGGATTTAGTCTTAAATATAAGGTTGATGTCTGTCAATTGCATTTGAAGATTTGTAAGAAGAGCAGCCTGGTTAGAGTGGCTTGGAAGAAGAACTCTCAGCCTCACATGTTTAGAGCTGGGAAGAGGGGCATAGGGCAACATCTGTCATGCTTCATGGCTTGCTGTGAGTACAGGGCTTCTTCTTGTATCTGCCTGTCTTAAAGCTTTGCCTTAGTTCTGTGGGTTGTTGTTGGCTGGACTTCACGAACGAAGATCTTGGGATAAGCCTGCGCAATGGATTTTTTAAGTGAGGCACAGTGTGCGCAGAACTGGCCCCACTCCCTTTACTCCTGAGGTTCATCTTGCCACGGCCGAGCACCCTCGGACGGCGACAGCGAGTTCCTCCAGGGTTCGAACCGGCGTCCTCAGAGGAGGAGCCGGCTCCACAGGCGGGGGCCTACGCCACTTGGCCAACGCCCGCCGCCTCTCAAGTGTAACATACAAACAGCAAAGCAATAATGTCAGGCTGTTGAGAAATCCTGGGAGCCCACGTGGGTCAGAGCAGCAGGGGAAGACCTCGCCTTGTCCTCTCTGCCACCAAATGACAGAAACGTGGCACTGCAGCCACGCCTGTAACACAGGCTGGGACAGGCCCCGAAAGGTGGCACGGAGTTCTGTGCGTACAAGAAGTTACCAAGCAGAGAACGTGATAAGTATAGACTCAGAAGCCCTCTGAACCCTGCCCCGAAATTCTGCCAGTGACACCATTATTTCCTAGTCTCCTTTTGAGGACAGGTTGATTTTAACCCTTCTCCATATTGGACCCTCAGGGCTCATCTTCATAGACTCAATGTTGAGCCTTGCTTGTTATAAGCTTTAACCACATCTTGCTTCCATGATTTTGGAGGAGCTCCTTCCCTCTTTCAGTCTCCCAAGATTGTGAAGCTGTGAGTCTTATACCAAGAACCTGTTCCTGATCCCAGGATCATGGGGGCTCTCAAATGCCAGCTCACAACTAGAGAGTGAAGACATGGGCAGGCAGCAGTAGCCGGCTGGCCCAGTTGTTGCAAATCTGAAGGACTAGAGGAGGGGAAGTATCAAGACTTTGCCTTACTGAGTGCGCTTTTACACTTCCCTCTCCTTGCTTTCCTAACCACAATACCATGTCTCATGTCATCCTCTCAGCAGATCTTTCCCTACAAGTGCTTTAGAAGGGATGGTGGGAATACACTGTGTCCAAAAACTTTTAGTCAAGGGCTGTATCTGCTTTCCTGGGACTTCCCAGCTGTACTTCAGAGAAACATTGAATTAAGTCTTTTTAGCAAAGTAAAATCCACTATGAAAATACAAGGCAATAGATCTCACTCAATAACTTTGAAATATCACATGTAAAAGAGTTTCAGAAGGAAGATCGGGAAGGAGGTGTTTGTTACTACAAATATTCTATGCATGTTATCTGTGTTAGGTTTACCTCTGCTTATTTGGAAAAAAACCAGACACTGATGTTCAGGTATACCTGCAGCATTTAATTGCTTTGAAAATTGTAAATTATGTTTTTTTACAGGTTAAAAAAGCTCTTACTACAATACATTTCTCCTTTTACAGGCAAAGTACCCTTTATTCACGTGGGAAATCAAGTAGTGTCTGAACTTGGACCCATTGTCCAGTTTGTAAAAGCAAAGGTAGGTAATAGTACATGTTTTTCACAAGTTAGCAAATACCACGTTAATCCTTCTTAGCACTGTGCTGATTTAATATGGTCTTCTGAAATGTTACTGAATTTGTTAAAACAGTGTAAGAATTTAGTGCTGTTTTGAAAGAAAGGGATCCTGGAATAGGACTTTGTGAAGTGAGAATGTTTTTCTTTGCTATTTACTCAAATTCTGGAAGTGAATTCTCTGCAGGATAGCTGCATATCAGTACCAGCTTCTGAGACTGTTTTTATACGTACCTTGTGTCTGGGTCTCAGAGCATTTAAACCCAGAACTGAAGTGTCAAATTCTGTTCAAATTTGCCTTGTTTCCCCGTCTCCTCAACCCTCCCCTCTATTTTGAAAAATACTGTGTTTTCACTGGGCAGTTGATGAAGCTGTATCACAGATGTAAATTTGTGTTCACTTCTTGCCACAGACAGACACCAGGAATCTGTGTGCTCAGTGTGCTCATCTATGACTGATCTTAGTCTAAATTTCTTGTACATTAGCTTAGATTTTTTATGGATTAGATTACATTATGATGATTAATTCTAAAGGATACTGTATATAAAAATTTCATATGTAATTTGTTATTGAACTATGTAAGAGTTATCTATGTCTATGTAATCTATGTATCTATGTGTCTATGTCTGGGTAAGAGATCTGGATCTGAGCCAAATCTCATTGGCTTCAGAGGTCCTTGGGTCATATATTGCTGAATATTCCAATATCCCTTCTTAAATGTGTCATCTCTTTTCCCCATTAGGGCCATTCTCTGAGTGATGGGTTGGATGAAGTCCAAAAAGCTGAGATGAAAGCCTACATGGAATTGGTCAATAATATGCTCTTGACAGCAGAGGTACAGCAAACCCTAGTAGCTCCACACACTTGCATAAGCAACTACAGGCAAGAAAGATTTAGGATTTTTCCCAGTAGTGGAAATATTGCTGTCCTTAGATTAGGTCATCAACTTCTGAGGTGAAAGGAGAAAGGAATAAATTCTCTGTACATTATGGATTGCTTGCTGAAGTGTTCCTGTAGACACAGGGCACATGGATGATTCCCCTCACCTAACTGAAGTGTGTCGCCACAGTTGTAGAAGTAATTAACTGGAAAATACCAGTGGTTCCCGGGATCTTACTCCAACCCAGAGCTGGCCAGGCACCCTGCTATCACCTCCCTCAGGGTGCATGCTCACATGTGTAGTGGGAGGCTCAGATCCTCCACAGTTCACATCCCTGACCGCTTAAGGCGACGCAGTCCCGGCATAGGAGTGGTGTTGGAAAAGCTGGCAAGGTTCAGGTGGCTGAGGAGCTGAGGGCTGGTGACCTGCACGCTGTGTTGTGAGCAGCAGAGGCGGGCCTTTGGTCTCAGCTTAGTTCTGGTGAAGTAAGGACTAGCAACTGGGCTTTTGCCTTCCAGTTTTAATTTATTTTATACATTCAGAGGTCTAACAGGAGAAATGAAATGGAAATTTAATCTAATATAGAAAAGAAAATTCTACTACTGAAAAATGATTGTCTCTGTATTCTCCTTTATTAGGAAGTTTTACTAAGTGTTCTTCTCTTCCTAGCTCTATCTCCAGTGGTGTGATGATGTTACAGTAGAGGAGGTGAGTGGTTCCGCAGCATTTATCTTAATTAAAATTTAATGAGAAAACACTCTTGCTCACAATTGCAAGTCCCTACTCATAAATGAAACATGGAGGTTTATACCATTAATGATACAGTCTTTTCACTTTAATTTCGCTTGCATATGCATTTTAGGGAAGCTGTGTCATTACTGGAATTAGCTGACTGCAGAATAGATATGGGTTTTGTATATGTTTCTAATAGCTTTAAGTAGTCACGCTGCATACTACAGATTCTGTGCCAATAATTACAGTATACAACACAATTCCCTTTCTCTTTTACAGCTCTCTTTCTGATAGAACTGTGTACCTTAGCTGTTTTGTTCAAGAGAGATCTGTATTTTCTTACCTTATCTTTCTGTTTCTAAACAAAGATTACTCACCCAAGGTATGGCTCCCCTTACCCATGGCCTCTTAACCGCATTCTGTCCTATCAGAAGCAGTGGGAGGTCAGGCGAAAGATGAAAGCCATTGGATGGGCTGGAAAGACGCTTGAGCAGGTTAGTATGAAAAGTGAAGCTTATTTCTTTACCCTGCTTTCTTTCTGATTTATTTTCTTTTTTCCCCTCCTTTAAATAGTCTTCAAGAGTAGCATGTTCTGGAAATAGATGGAGTAAAATGTATATTCTGTACTTAAAATATTATGTGGAGTCAGGTATTTACCTTCAGTAGCAATAAATCTTAAATGATGAGCAACCCAGTGGGGTGGGAGAAAGGATGTTTTATGTGAATGTACATCTCTGTTGGTGTTAGTTTAGGCTGTAGTCCTGAAAACAGGTTGTTAGTTCCATCCCCCACTTCCTGTATGATGTTAATAGGCACGCTTTGCAGGATTGCAGCAAGTTTTGAGGTACAAGTTAGTACCTTTCATTAAGCTTAGTTAAAAATGTTATGGGAAGCACTTGCTCAGAATTGCCTGACATCAAATACTAGATTAAGTAACACTTAGCTATTTGCCTACTGTGTATGTTTGACTGACTTTAACAGCTTTTGATATTCCAACATGGTACATTGACTGTTCCCACTGTCAGTGCAAATAAAGTAAAGAGGTTATTTTTTTTCAGCGGTGTGATTTCCTCACAATATGGATCTTCCTTTCTTGTGTTTTGGTAGGTGCTTGAAGATGTAGATCAGTGCTGTCAGGCTCTCTCCCAGAGATTAGGAACACAACCATATTTCTTCAATAAGCAGTAAGTTATTCTTTGTTAAAATACTTCATCCAGGAATGTGAGATAAAATTATATACCCACGTACCTACATATATAGGTATATATATGTAAAACTCCTGTTTGATTTTAATGCTATGTGACTAATTGCAAAAATAAAAATGTGTGACTGCTATCTAAACATGAAATTTCAGAAATAAATATTGAAAGGTTTTGAAAGCAAAGTTTGTTGTTTTTTTTCCCATTTTTATGATTTAGTTTTACTTCTTCTTGTCTTCTGTACAGATTCTACTGCAACTTGTGTAGGCTACAAATGTACACCCTTATACAGTTAGTTTCTTATTAAAAATAATACATTTAAAGCTTTAGTTTTATTTCTTGGGTAACATTCTCTACTAGAGAAGTGAAGGTACGTTGTGCTGTCCTGGTCAGGACAGCCTGTCTTGCTCCTAACAGCCAGGGCAGTTCTGAACGAACTGTATTAGCATGAGCATGCTGTGAGTTCTAAGAACTGGGGGAGAAGATAGTTGGTCCAAAATGGACCATATACAAAGCAAGAACCAAGATTCACATTACCAGGAAAGAAGAAAGAAGTGACATGACCTCCATGGGATGTCCTGTGCTCTCATCAGTTTCTTTTGGTTGTGAAATGCTTAAATTTTTTTTTCTCTCCAATAATTCAATATTTTTTAAATGTTATGGACTTAAATAACATCACCTTAACTCTCTTTTTTCTCCTGTGCATAGATCAGTCTAGAAATGCATAGGTCTGGGTTTCAGTTTACTACATTTGGATAGGGAGATGTCTTCAAATGGCAGTATATGGTCTTGATTACTTTTCTTTGTTTGTCTTTGCCCCTTGATCTTTTCCAAGTCAAGACTAGGTAGGTATTGTTAATTCAGAGGATATAGAAATATATATTATAGAAGATAAGTTCAATTTGCATCATCTCATATAATTATTAAACATAGTATCTCCTAAATTTTCCTTCTGTATGTCTGAAGAATTGTAACTTAGAGATTTTGTGTTTATTGTTTGTTAACCAGTCTTTCCTGGTACAGTTTCAACCTTTAAGCTTTTTAGCTGTGTGAAATATTAATAAAAAAAGTGAGTGGTTTCAGTCCAATATTTTTCAGTCTGTGACTTCTGGGAGTCTGTGGGAGGTAAATATTTACCTACTAACGGGGGACTCAATATATTGGAAAAATACCCTATTTACACATGGGCTACTTGCATACAAAGGTCCAAGGTGACAATTCAGAAGTCTTGCACCTAAAATAAAGTAGTACTGAAAACATTGTCAAAATATCTGTTTTCTTCTATGTAGTCCGCTTTCACAAGAGATGTTTCCAGTTTCCACCACCATGGCACTCCTTTTCTTGTTGGTTGAATAGTTCCCAACTGTTGAAAAGCACAAAAAAAAAAAAATAGGGGTCTTATGTTTCCTCATTCCTCCCCCCTTTTTTCTTTTATTTTGTGAGATAATAGTTGGGGTTTTTAATATACATCTGCAGAAGAAAAAAAAAAACCAACAAAAGATCTGATAAGCATTTGCCCTTGTTACAGAAGTAAAAGGTGGAGCATAGTTTGAACTGGATCAGGAATTCTCCCTAGTCTAAGAATTGTTACTGTCACATTTCCAAGCTCCCAAAAGCAAAGAAAATGCCATATTGAGAGAACAAGTAATGTTCTTATATACCGTATACACAGTTTTCATGCATTTGGTAAGTTCAGTGTTGCCTGATTTCATCCCAGTTCTTAATTGCATGGCTATCTAAACGTTCCTCAGAACAGCAGGGTATTTCTTGATCAGGACTTGCCTTCCTAAATAGCAGTTCTTTTTTTCTGTTTGTTTTTACAGACCAACTGAATTAGATGCTCTGGTATTCGGACATCTGTTCACAATCCTTACTACTCAACTAATCACGGATGAACTCTCTGAAAAAGTGAAGAACTACAGTAATCTCACAGCCTTTTGTCGGCGAATAGAGCAGCAGTACTTTGAGGGTCATGATAAAGACAGCTCCACAATTGCAGACCGATGTGCTAAGAGGTCCTTGCTGAGATAAGTGTGGTGGTTGGGCTGGATTGTGTTGCAGTTTTGGGTTTTCTTGTTCAATATATTGATTTTGAGAATGGAAATGTGTGTTAAGCTTTATGAAGCTGCCAAATCACTCTGGAGCAAGACAAAATGTTAAATGCAGTTTTTGTGTTGTAGAATCTATTGTGCACATTTCACCTGAGACGTCTCTGTGAGCACTTCCATTTTACTAGCCTATCTGCCACTTACTGTAAAGTGACCTTGGAAAAATATTGTACCTGTTCTAAAAAAATAAAACACTTAAAGTTTCTCTCTGATCTTTCTAAATGCCTTTCTTGTTAAAGTTAATGTCTGTGGAGTTAATGAGTGGGATCCTGCTGGGAGGACACCTGGAAGACAGCTGTATGGTAAACTAGTTAGAATTACTAGTTAGAATGAAGGGACTCATTAGAGATCTTCAGGTTTGTCTGCCTCAGCCAAAATTTATTCAGAAATTGGGTGAAAAAAATGTCTAGGAGGTCTGCATCACACAGGTGATGTGATCTTACGCAGTTCTTATTTTGTGTCAAAGTAGCTTCTGGCTGTCATTCCTTCATCCTGTTTTTATTTTGTGTTCACATTTGGGTTTTTGATAATCATTTTTTTTCTTTCTGTGATCTCTTAGTTTTAATCCTCAGCTTGCCTGTTTTATTTATGTCCTTGGTCCTTCTGCCTCCATGCTATCCTATGGTACCTGTAGGCACAATTAGAAATAAACGAAGATCATTGTGTTCCAAAACCCTGGCAACATGGAACTTTCCAAGAGAATGTTCTTGTGTGTAGGCAAGGACGTGATCTCAATAGTGTTCCTTCAAGTGCATTTTAAGTGGTACCCCTGTGTTCTGCTTTATCTGTTGTATTTCATGCTTTTTCAAAAGCACCAACAACCCCAGGAATGTGCTGGTGGCAGAAAGAGTCCTCGTGCACTGGGGAAGTCATGTCCACAACTGGGAACCGGCTCAAACTGTTTGGCTAGTTGGAACCATTGTGTTTTCTTACTATGAAATATATTCTTTTGCAAATACACCTCACTGTCAAAGTACATAATGGCTTGAACTGGTTATGCAATGGTCATGAGATTTGCTGTTTCCTTCTCTCCTAGAAACTGAGCAGAAAGCAGCTGCGTACCTTGGACTGGCTGGGTCTCCCCTGACTCTGAAGTTCCTGAACCACTACTGCTTATTCATTCCTGCTGTAGGGGACCACTCTTTCCAGCTCAGCTGGAAAAGGGAGCTGAATTCTTACTGCCTGTTTTTTGATACAGTGGTCCTAAGTCCTGCTAAATCCACTAAGTATCAGTGTGTAAGGGCCTCTTGGCCTTTCATCAAACTGCTCTTGCCAAGAGAGGAAAATTGCCCTTTTCCTGCATTTCAGTCTTAAAATTTCACACCTGTATGTTGAATACCTTTTCAATCTAAACCCTTTAACTGCTTAGTTACCATTTCCTCTATCAAACTGGATAGTGAGAAGTATCTGAGAGCCCAGATATTTCTTTCAAACCTGCCTTTCTGTATTAATTGGACTTCTAGTAAAACTGGAAAAGAATTTGTGGTGTTTNGGACTACATGTTACTTTAGAGAAAAACACCCAAATAGTCTCTAGAGCTGACAGTACCATGGTGATGGTGAAATCCTGTGTGAAAACTGAAGTATCTTAAGCCAGAGAATTAAACTCTTCTTTTAACTCTTTCTATTTGCAGAGCACCATTTATGAGGAAAGATTTTAACCTAGCTTCTGTGGTTTTAGCAGTTCTGCTTCCAGTAGACTGAACTACAGGAGTGGTTTACTTAATGGACCTCTAAATCCACCTATTGACTTCTGTGCATTCTGAGAAAGTGAAGTGGGCATGTATTCCTCATCTTTCAAGGTTGCAGTGGTTATTAGCCACCTTGCAACCGAATTTCAGCAATTGCTTTGAAACATCATTGAATGAAACTGTGTTTTCATATTCTGGCAAGGTTGTAGTGAGGCAGAGCAAGCACTGGTAATGCAACACCTCGAATGCTGAACAGTGAGTTATTGCAAATTCTGTGTGGTAGTACGTACCAAGCTTTATAACTCACAGAGGTAGCCATATGCATTAACCTGCTTTGAATGTCTCATCTAGACAATAAATGCTCTGGAAGTGGTTAGGCAAAAGATACTGATCTCTTGCAAATAAAGTTCGTGTAAATCCACCTGAGCTACTCAGACTGCACTTGAGGATACAGAGACAGGCAAATCACATGGAGTTTTCAATATTGAAGTGAGAGGACAAGCAGAGACTGAGCTCTCAAGTTACAACTGAAGTTTCTGAAAATTTAACCAACCTTTGTTCCTTGTATGTGACTTGGATATCCAACGTAATTATTAAAATTTAAATGGAAAGCAGCATTCCTTACTTCCCTGACTGAAGAGGATTCATTTTATAAGCCGTATTTGCTACAGGACTGGTTTGTAGTTCAGGCTGCACCTCATTGTAGGCAGTATCTAAACTTGCAAGGAAAATCTTGGCTTTGCTACCAGTGTTGAAAATAGCTATTAAAATCCTAGCCAAATTCATAAATACAATAATAATTTTTTTTTTATTTTTATAAATGACATTTGTAGCATGATTAGTGTTACAGAACAGATTGAGCTTGGCCCCAAGGACCAAAGCTGTGCTTTAACTTTGAGAAGCTGCAATCCTAGAAAGGACACTGATACTGATTGCTACTGAAATACTGTGCACAGTTCAGGAAAAGAATGAAAAATTGTAATAAGACAAGCAATAAAATCAGTTAAGGATGGGAAAAAAAATCAACCCAAACCCAGTAACCTCTATAGCAGAGGAGTTGAGCACAGCTGACCTGGCTTCTCCAAGACTAAGTACTGAGGGCTTTCTATTGGTCCGAGTGGCCATCTAGTAGACAAGGCTGTTTGTGTGCAGTCTGTGAAAATTTTAATGCTGGGTGTTTTTATTTCTGGAAGATCTCCCACAACTGAAGCTCTCACTTCTGTACTAGAGACAAGAATCAGGCCAGGAAGGCCAATGGTTTATTTCGTAGCAGAACAGTGTAGATGGTGATTTTCTTTTCTAGCTCTTTAGGATCAAAAATACAAAGCTCCTAGAGGCTATTCTGAGTGAAGAAAGCAGATAGTTGGAATTTCTAGTTTCCCCAAATTAAGAGAAAAGTTTCTAACAAGGACTGTAGAGAGCAGCTGCATCATGGATTAACATGCATCTTCTGACTGTGCCCTACCAGGAACTGCAGTTAATCAAACAGTACACAAAGTCACAAATGCACTTAGAATTACAAATGAATAGACATTACTGAGTCTGAGCAGTGTACAAATCACTTGCCCATTGTGGTTTGCTTCTTGCACTCTTTTTGTTCCACGAATCAGTAACTTCGTAGGGACATGCTGAAGCTGAGCTAAATGCTGGAATGTTGGAAAGTAGCAGATACTTTCTTTGCCTGATGGAGCTAAAACAACTGGAAAGTCCCAGTGAAAACAGGATTGCCCTTCCATTCCTAAGATGCTTCTTTGGGCTTGTGGGATAGACTAATCTTGCTCAGCACAGACTCCCCTCAGCACAGTTAACAGGTCATGTCCTTGCTGGATTTGGTGTCTGCTCTTATCAGAACTGTGTGGTGCCAGTTCCAGATGTCATGGAGGTCTCGTTTGCCTGATCAGCACAGCATTATGAATGTTGCTAAACTGTGGGTCCATGTGCCCTGTGCCACTGCAAGTACAGCACTGAACATGGAGAAACCAGCCTGCTCCACTACAGACTGTGGTAAACCAGCTTATGATTTGGAAGTGGCCACAATCTCAGTCATGGGCTAATTTATAGTATTGGATCATTGTTTCTGGCTGACAGTCGTACCAGATCTCCTAGTTTTCCTGTCCCTTTCTGAAGAAAGTTCTTGCCTTGTAAGTGTCTGCTGCTACATTTTGTTATGAGCTTTCAAGAAAGACGTGAAGCGGCTTTAGTGGGAGCAGCTCTTGCTAGGATCACTTTTCACATGTCAGTTATAAAAATTCTAGTATTGGGTGCTGTTAATGAGATACTAATCTGCTGGTTTTGCTGCCTTTTGTTTTATTTCCCATCCTCCTCCCCAAGGAACAAAAAATAACCTGGCAATCTCCTGCCTCTCAAATGTACTTAAAGCTCAGTGTTGCGGAAAAAAAGAGGCTAGCATAGCCATACACATGGAGAATGCTGCTGAGCAGCACTTAATGATGCCTCTTAGGATCAGCTGTGCTGCTAGAAAACACTTCATTTCCTGTGGCTCTCTTTCTTTATAATCAGAGTGCAGCTCCAATGGCTCTCACAACAATTAGCACCCACTTGTTCTGCAGGTTTGAAGTTTTTGCATTAGTCAGGTTGAGAAATTCATGGTATTAATCATGACTGAAGTTGTTATTTATCACCTGCTGGGTGAGAAATAATAATTTTGGCACTACTGGGGCAGCAGGCCAGAAGTACCAAATTAAGTAAAACATCTAAACACCAGCAAGGATCATTTCTCTGATTAATGAATTGTTACAAAGAAAAAATGCTACTCGTTATTTGATCTTAGGATAAAAGCAGGAGAAGGAAGTAGAAAGCATTAGCAAAGTCAGGCTATAGCCTGATGAAGTTTGAAACTTCACTGGCTGATCTCTCTTCTGTCATTTGCTGACGGCTAACACACACTCATCTTCTTCACAGGTTTCCGATACTTGGCTCACATGCCCATTGCCAACTCTGTGAAAAAGTAGCATTTGGCAGGGAGCTCGAGGCCCATTATGTAACTGCCTCAGAAATGAAATTAGTTCAGGTTTCCAGGACTTGCCTAGGCTGGAAGGTTTTGCCATGGGAACAGTTACCAGCCTGGTGAAGTATCATTGTGTGAAGGCAATAATGGAGATTCAGGAAACAGTATCAGTGACATCAAGAGAACAAAGTTTACGCCCAGGTAACTGTATCCATATTGGGCCAATTAGTCATACATGGGCTTAAGTGGGCCAGCAAATGACAGCCACCTGATCAGAAGTATTTCACATATAAATACAAAAAGGGTTGGCCTACATGGAAGTGGTTGCATTGAAATTAGGTCTGTGTGTGCTGCTGCAGCCCTAAGCTATCAAGTCACTGTGACAAACTATATCCTCTCCCTGAAGGACCATAGTGCAAAGCTGAGGAGCTGACTGTGCAACAATGCCCACAGAAGTGCTATTCTCCATGTTCATAAATGAGATACAAAAACTGAATGCTAGCCTTGACTGTGGCCAAAGAACTCAGACTGGGAAAGAAGCACCACCACTGAAGACAAGCAAAAACATTGCTTGTTGATTCTTTGCTTGTTGAGACTTAGAAGAAAAAAACAGTGAGAGCCTCAGAGACCCCTTTTGGCTCCAACTACTTCATTATCTGGAAAGAAAGCACAGGCTTTTTCCACAGAGAGCATCAACCCTTCTCATTTATTGCTGCAGACCTCAAATTTGCTACTAGTTGAAAAAAAGAACTTCCCACTGTTGACACAAATGGACTGCCATTCATACCACACATGACACCTGTGGCAGCCAAATCAACTCCTGTCTACAAGCCAATGTGCCCAGAAACTGGCTTGAAACAATGAGCTGACATGAGAGGTCAACATGAACTCACCCTTCTCCGATTTGGATTTATGTTGACAATAACCCAGTTAGTCAATAAAGATGTTTTTGTAAGCAAGCTTTATGTCACATAAATGCTTTCTCATTTAGATTTTTTTTTCCTACCTAAAAGTTTATTTGGCATTTAAGAAGAAAATTAGAGATGGTGAGAACGTAGAGCCTGATGATCACCTTCCCTACAAGCGCTGTTCAGATTATCAGTCTTTCAGGGTTTGTGTTCTCAGTTCAGAGACAGAGATTTGAAAGAAGAATGAAAAGAATCATCGTTCATAGAAAATATAAGCAGCAGCAAAGAGCTTGTTGCAAGCAAAAGACTATCTTTCAAGGCTAAGCGGGAAGCCATCAGTGGGTATCTGAACCTTGTTGCAGGTGCTGTGGGGAGAAACCAGTGCAACTTGGGCATGACAAACTCTGCAAAGCTGCAGAGACCAGTCATCACCCAGCTAAGACCAGCAAATTATGGCATGACCCAGTCCCCAGAGCATCTACCTCTTCCAAGTTTGTCTTCTCAGCATTTACATTTTCTTTATATTTTCTATCACTTCCTGCCAAAAATTTGTCAACAGCAATTCCACCTCCCTAGTCATATATCTCAAGTTGTCCCTGTCATACTCTCACAGCTGGTGACATCTCTCTCTACTTCTAGCTACAAAGTACCATTTTGATCAGATTTTCATTACTCTGAAGGTATCTATTTCTGGTCACATCATTCTCTCACTGCTGAGATCAACAGTTTTGTCATCAATGCACAGGATTATTGCTTGAGATTATCTTGTGAAAATTATCCTTAATCTCCCAGATGTTATCACTTGGACTGTTAGATTAAGAGCTGGTCACCTTTTTTTCTTGTCAAGACAATGAAAATTTCCCTTTAGGTCCCCTGCTGTTTCTAACTTAATTCCTGTAAATTCCTCCCTAAAATTCCTCTGCAGTTTTTACCAGCTCCTTCCCTCAGAAGTGCATAGGACCTTGATCTACGATGCCTCCTAGCTAAGAAGTGTATAGCTGAGATTACTGACTATCACCACGATCTCTTTCATTTGCAGTTTTAAGTCTGTGTTGTGGCATGTTTAAGGAACCAGTTGATGAAGATCAGTTAGTTTGGGGGCATTATGGGAAGGGTATGTTTTTATCTACTTTAAATAAACATTTTTTCCAGCACATTTCCATCTTATAACATTTTGAAAAAGACAGGTAGGTTTCTGCATGTGTGTAAAGTCCACAGATCTTACCATGACTTGTGTATTACATGCAAGTGTGAGTGCAAACTCTTGCTGTTATGCCAAAGCACACTTGAGGCAAAGCCCAAAACCACTGCTGTGGGAAAGGCTGCCCATCATCTGATGGAAATGCTTTTGACACACACAGGACAGCTCCTGCAGACCTGTTTCTATGGAGGCGCTTTCATTTGGTTCAGTGCATCTTCCTGGGGCCCATCCTGCTGCCCCTTCTCCCTGATACCTTATCATGATTTCCTTGCCTTTGCTGATGCGTCCGGATCTTTCTGAACTGAGGAAAGGAAGAGGCCCTCTCTGGGAAAGGTTTTCACACCTACGGACTTTATTCCTCCCTCTGCTTTGAAAGAGATTCCTTGTGCCAGTAAAATCACTTTAGCACGACTAGAGAAACAGGCATGCTCTCTAGGATTTGTTTAGCGAAAGAGTCATCCTGCAAGCTTATGTCCTGCTCTGTGTATAGTGAGTCCCAAAGCTACTGCCACGGAAAACACATTGTGTTTCCACTAGTAAGATGTGTAAAATTTGCTTTTCTAACTCAGTAATCACAAGCAATTCCAATAAGACAGCAATTGGTGTTAACTGGGTGGGTTTTTTTGAAGCTTGACAAAATTGAACACTAGAAAAATGTGAAGTAAGATTTAAACTCATATAGATAATACATTTCTCTCAAACTTCTTTGGCATTTTTGTATTATAATACTAAAAAAATACCAATGTAGTAATAAACTGTGATTTACTGAGAAGTAGGATGAGAAAAGCATGGAAGGCCAAGGAGCAGATTCTTTACTCCTTAGAGGTTTAAAAGTGCAAAGTGCTTAAATGAGGTTTGCAAAAAAGGAAAAACTAGTAGCAGTAAGAGAATGAAGTTCCCTTTCAGTCCTTGACTCAGCTCAGTTAGTTTGTCATGTATTGTTCTCCTCACCACAGTGTATTTGGAGCCATCTCTTGCTCTGAAGCCAACAAAAATTGTTTGACGCATCTCATTTGAAATGTCACTGATCTGCAATCAAACGAGTGATTTCTAGTCGAAGATTTGGCAAGCTTAACCAAGTAGATGAGTCAGACAGAAAAACCTGCCTGACAGAAGAGTAAGTCAAGCCACAGCAGTTGCAAGTAATTTGTCCCAAATGTGAGCAGGAGGCTGGTTTCCCAACTCCATGCTCCAACCACCACACTGCATTTTTTTGCTGCTTTTTAAACCACAACGGCCTCTGAAAATCACCCTTCAAAGGCATTTCTTGGTAGTAATAAATGAACCATCAAAACCTAAACAAAGAACTCAGCAGTTGAGATGATGCAACTTAACAAATAGAAGTGATTAGGATAGCCTTGTCCTCTGCTTATTTCCAAAAGAATAAAGCCCAGGTCATTTATAAAGCCCTCCCCCTTCCCTCTCCTCTACAGCCCCTTTGGAGACACCCAGGAGACAGCACCACTTTCCTCTGCTTCCCCATCTTTAAAATATATTCATTCCAGTTTTCAAATTGCTATTTTGTAGTGCTAAATCTCTACCCACACTAATTTCTCCAGGTCAGAATCTGACCCTGATCTGAACAAAATCTGGAGTCAAATATTCACACCAGAATGCTTGTGCCTTGCTGCATGTCAGATGCCATCTCCCTGCAAATGTTTCACACACCTTGGAGTGCAGCTTGTGGAACTGATGAGGTGAAGAGCACTGCAGAGCAGCTCTGTGCTGGTAATCACAGGACTGAAGAAACACATACATCATCTGCCACATAGGTTGGCATTTCAAGTAAAAAACCTTCACAATGTGTAAGATGTTGGACAAATGATGGCCATATGCATGTTTGTCTCTGTGCAGATGTCTTTGCATTCTCAGCTAGGAAAGAGCTGAGGTAGGCTTTTTTTTTGCCGACAGTTTAATATTAGTGACACAGTTTATGTCCTCTGCAAAAACAATAATGGAGGATAAGGTGACATAAATTATTTGCAAATCGTTTGACATATGCAGGGCATTGTCCTTGCAATAATCACCATCAGTCTGTCAGTTTAAGATATGAACCATGCCACTGCCATTTTATATCATTGTGTTAAGCTTTCACATGTTGTAATTTTACAGATTTGTTCTTTGGAGAGCACTGCAACACAAATCAAATTGTATTATGTTTAGTTATATGCTGTGTGGAGTGCCTCCCTGCAATTAGGAGCAGGGGGGGATGAGGAGAAACAAGCAGTCCTAGATAAGAGGCAGCTCCTCAAAAGTTAGGATATTTTCTAGATACCATTACTCAACTTTCATAGTCATTATTCAAAGCAAGAGGAATTATTTAAATTCATGCTAACATCAGTTGCTGGCTGCATGAACAAAGTGAGCACTGGAAAGCACCATACTGACAGATTAATTTAAAACACCCTTGTCTGTTTTGTTTCTCTATAACAGTCAGGCACAACATTTGATTCTTATGAATAATGTGGGCTTTTCTAAAGTAAATAAAATGATTTCAACTCACCAAAGATCCCCTTAAGACCCTGTAGATACCTGTAGTATTAACTCTGCTTTCCACAGATTTGTAGAATGGTTCTGGAATAGCAATGAACTCAGTATTGTCTCTTTTATTCCAGACAAATTAATTCCTGTGGAATAGTTTAAACAAAGACATAAAGTTGACCACTTATTTTTTGTCTTTTGTTTTTTAAATTTGAACCACAGATTATTGTGGGAATTCACAAGCGTATTCTAAATGTATTCAGTGCCAGACACCTTCTATTAACCATTTAGAGAAACCTATTACTCTGTAAGTGTGCTTAATTGGTAAAGGAGTCAGTAGGAAATACTGTAATATACATTCTGGAGTATCACATTTCAGTGACTTTTTACTGTATTTTGAATAGAGAAATGTGATTTGTTTTCCCCTGGGAAAATTCCCCACATTCAGTTGTCAGCAGAACAGAATCTTTCTGCTTCCAGTGAGCCCTTAAACCAGAAAGATTTATTGCACTTACACCCTTGAAAGAACGTATCTTTTTCTTTGAAGGCAGCCATTATCACCATCCCATTTTATATCTTTTCTGATAAGTGCAGGCAGTAAAGCAGATAAACTCCTTGCATACCAATTAAAGACACATGCACACTAAGACACTGTATACTATCAGAGATGCTCAGAGTAATATTCTTCCTAGCACAGTAGATATATCTGAAGAGTTTGACTTTTATTATTCTCAGCTTTACACCTCTGACATTTCTAAAACCATGGAGGAAATTAATGAATTCTCACTCAAGACTCCATTGTCTAATCTTGCCCCAGTGCTCATGAATTATGGAAAATGACAGATCAGCTGATGACGTACAACAAGCTATTTTAAAACTACCCTTTTTAACATAACCTGGCCCATGAAAAGGTTACCACTGAATTTCATGCAGTCACCTGGCAAAATATTGGTCTCATATTAATTGTTACTTAAATAACTGCCTCACTTCCTGGCATCCAAAATGGTGTGATTGTTTTTATGCATAAAATGTATGAAAACCAGACCCCTGACCCTCAAGAAGCCTATTATTTATTTATTTGACTCTTGAATAGGATGCTGAACCTGCAGCCCTAACTCTTGGCAACCTGCCTTGGATTTCTGCGTTTTGAGATCTCCATGTGGAACACAAAGGCTCAATAACTTTTTAATGTTCTTAAGCACAATCTCCTCCACCTACCTATGTAACTGCTTCTTCCAGTGCCTTTTCCCAAAAAGAGAAAAAGGCCTTTGCTCCATCTGAGCAATGAGACCCAGAGGATTTGTATGAGAAAGCTCCTCTTCTCTACTGAGACCACTGAAACCACGAGGCCATAACGACTGAGAGCAGCTGCAAGCCCAAGGACTGTTTTCTAACCTGTAGTGTTTGACTGAGCAGTCAGAAACCACACAGTTGAGTCTCTGAAGTGTTTGGCTAGGACATCTCCCACACCTCTCTGTCCCAGTTACCATGAAATTCACTGGGTTAGGAGCCGGTCCACTGTGTTTCTTTCCAAGTAACTGAAAGCCCCCAAGCATTACTGCAGGCAGGCAGTGTCAGCAATGCCAGCTTGCCCAGGGGAGTGGTTTGGGCAGCCCTGCAGGGCAGGACAGCCATCCAGCAAGGGGCTGTCCTGGGCCTTTCCTACACCTGGGCCCCCAGCAAGCTCTGGGCTGCTCCCCAAGCACCACACAACTCAAGGAGTCCCCCCCACTCAGCTCCTTTTTCCTCTGCACTTCAATTTAAAATAATATATTTACTCATGACATTATTGTTGGATGGAAAAATGTATGTCTGCAGTATTATCTGTGAACTTATTTTTACCTCTTCAAGACTCTCACCCAGGGTTTTCCCTGAAGAACTGCATCTGAGCACATCAATGACTTCCTTGTGCACAGTGGCTAGATACCAGTTTTCTGTCAGGGTTCCCTTTAGATAAGAAACTATGGAAAGCAATACATCTCATTCAAAACATCTGAAAGAACTGAAGATACAGAAAGCACTAATCAGTAATTAATACACATAAAAGAAACAATCTTTCATCTAGGTGGCAATAATAACACTCTGGAGTTTGTTCTAATCCATCTTTTTGTCAAATGAAGCACCAGGGAATTTGTCTGCAACAATCAGTATTTTCAGAGCCTCTGCTTTGATTTGCAATATGGGGTTCAGTTCTGTGTTAACACAGAACTCAGAAGAAACAATCAAAGAGAATGGTTTTAAAATCAATAATCTAGGCTTTTAACATGCAGAGGAACTCTGCAATACTTTTGTATCCTGTTTACAAGTCAATTTTCCAAATTAAGAAGTCCTCCTTTCATTTTATATAAGAATTGCAAAAGCATGAAAAAGCACAAATCCCAACAGCACCATTTCTTCCATCTTAAACCACTGAGAGCAGCTGAAATAAAGGGCTTCTCCCCTTGCTCTCCAGAGAAATAGTGTCTTCCAGAACATCAGATAATCCTGAAATTCTTTAAATAGCCCTGTATTAGTTATATATAATGACAATTACACAAGTGACTTCCTAACTGCAAATATGATTCATTACTCTGGAGCAGAAGTAATACCTCTAATAGACTATGCATTGAGTTGACCCAAAATAGCTGCTGAAGAATAGTTTTTCCTGAACTACTTCATGGATAGATTTTTAAAATTATTATAATCTTATATAAGAAGAATAGATTATCCTGTCATATAATTATTTAGCACTACCCCTAGATATTTATGTAAACTAAATTTCAAATGTGGGCAACAATAAGAAATAGGGAGCTTTTAGGAACAATTTGCCTGCAACTTGCCAGGAGTTATAAGCCCTATTTTAAATTAAACAATTTGCATTCATTGTTTAGTCACCCTTTAGCTCCATTATTATCATCACTTTTCAAGTTTTAAAAAAAAAAAAAAAAAGAAAAAAAAAAGAGGGAAATTTAAAACAAGTTTTTTTCTTCTGAGTAAAATGAGTAGAAATTGAGTCTTTTCAACACTGCTAGACCTGAAGATGCAGCTCCAGCTCCCTCCCCAGCCTGGAGTAAGGCAGATAGCTCAACCCTGCTGAGGACACCACTATCCCAGCGGTGTCCTGCCAGCCCATCTTTAACAGAATGGTCCTGGGCTGCTGTTGATTTTGATGCCTACACAGTGTTAAACATCAGAGTTTCACTGCAGACACGAACCAGGAAGCCTGGAAATGATCTCAAAAGATGTGTCTGCTTCTCTGCATGAAGACATCCCTATTTCACTTGTGTACAGTCACTAGGCTCTTAGGAATGGGTTGCTCACAGGCCTGCACTCAACTTCTTCAGGTTATCCCCAGCATTCCAAGCAGACTTTCAAAGCAGGATGTCTGACATAGGCATACCCATGCCCTTGCTACCAGGACAGGCAGAAAGGAAAGACTAGGGGAAAATCTGAGTCTTCCCTCCCTCTCACTGATGTCAAATACAGTTTACCTGTGAATTTCAGAGAGCCCAAAATTTCATCTTACTGTTCAGGATTTATGACAGCCAGGCAGCCAGGTACATTCAAGGGGAAAGCCAACCATGCCAGCTTTCTAAAGAAGCCATAGAGATACTCCATCGCCTTCACAGAGATGATACAAAACACATGTGCAGTAATCTTTCAGGTCCCCTTTTATTCTCTTTCACAGCAGTTGCTCTGTGTAACCTTCCAGACAAGAGCTGCTGCCAATGAGGAAGACTGGCAGTTCTGAGCTATGCTCACCATGAAATTATCCAGTTGGGTGCTCTCAGCTTTAAGATTTTTATTATTTTTTCAGCTTCCTGTCCAAGTGTTGTGCCTGCTCCCTTGATTAAAACAACACCAGTTTAAACTAAACCTCACAACACACAGTGGCTGTTGCTACTGCTAAAAACCTCACTGAGGAGGTCTCAGAGAAATCCCAATGTCCCAGCTTACTGTGCATCTCTCTGTTCTATCTTGTAAAACAACATTCAACAATGCTGGTATGTAATCTAAAAACCATCATAAGTAATAATTAAAGATGAAAACAGATTAATTCCAGGCTTGTTTGCCCTTGATAATAATACTATTAATTCTCCAGAGGCAGAAGTAAGATGATCACAGGAAAACAAAGCACAAATAAAGTCCATAAAATGCAGAGGAGATATTTCCAATATTAATTTTGTAATACAGAGTATTCATTTTGCAATTTAGTGGTGACATAAAATATGCAGCAGTAACAAACAAGAAAGCTGATGGACTGCCAAAGCTGTTTCTCCTTAAAATGTGTATTTCTCTGGAGTAGTTAAGCTTGCTGCTGAGATGAGACACAGGCATTTTCAAAGGGCTCTTTCAAGGCCTCTATACCACTCTCAGCTCTGACATGTGATCAGAATTAGGGCTGGGAAAACCCAGCCAGGCTGTGTGGGACAGCCTCAGAGAGGAGGGCTCCAACAGCTGTGTTTGTGGTTCCATGGGGTGTTCCCAGGCCTACTGCCTTCATATCAGAAGTTCTCCATTTATAGACAGCAATCTGTTGGTGCCAGGCACTGATGGCCATGCGATATGAGGGTGGTGAGGCACTGGGACAAGTTGCCTAGAGAAGCTGTCATCCCTTCCCTCATCCTTGGAAGTGCTCAAGACCATGTTTGATGGGGCTCTGAGCAACCTGGGCTGCCCATGGCAGGGGATTTGGAACTAGATGATCTTTAAGGTCCTTTCCAACCTAAATAATTCTGTCATATATGTCTGGCGAAATGAGCCTGTCCATGGGCTATCACCTACTCTAAGTAAAGGAAGACATGTGCTACTGAGTCAAGGTCACTTTCAAGAGAACTGAGAGGACAGCAATCTCCACAAGAGCCACAACGGAGGTGATATTCATTTGAGTGATTGCACGATGTCTGGATTAACAGCCAGGAAAAGACCTATTCTTGTGCCCTTGCTTGTAGGCCGCTTTTCTGTGCTATCTGCTCAAGTGTGGAGGCAAAAGCAATGCACTCCTGAAGACACAACCAGCAAGGCAGGAGCCCAGCTGATGTGGTGAGATCAAATTCACAAGGTTGAGTAGCCAATACATAATGAATGTTCAATAAGCTCAAATAAAAATACTGGCAAGGAGCAGGCTGTTAGTCAAACCAGCACTACTCTAACTTTTAAAACACTTTTTTTTTTGTTTTTTCATTTGCAATGCAGGAAATGGAGACAAAGCAAAGCAAGACACAGTATGAATTGCTGCACCAAGCAAATTTGGCACCTGGTCTTCTTTGTGTCTCCTGGTTTCTGGGGCTGGAAAAAACTCACTAATTAAATCTTCATAGGTACTGGGAGGAAAGTGGTGGGGAGTAATTACTATCACATAGCAATGGTCCAGCATGTGCTTGACAGGTGTGAAAACCTGGTACAAGCCCTTGGTGTTGGGGACACTATTTTGGGGGTATCCATTAATGAGAAAACACGGTCATGCTATACCTGGTGCATGTAAGAAATCTGGCTTCTTTCAGGTTTTCAGTAACCTTACAAAACCGGAGCAAGTTCCAGAGCTAAAATTAAATTTACAAGCTGTAGCAGGCTTGCAGGCTGGAACAAACTTGCAAGCAACAACCTGCTTCCAACATCCCATTTGAATGTAATGATTATGTTTCTAAGCATTTCAGAATCACAACAGACTTTAGGCTAAATGAAATTAACTCCAGACTAGAATCTGTTGTACGTACTTCACATCATCTGTCTCTAGGTTTGTTTTTGAGGCAAACTTTTCTGCTTTTGGGAGATCTCCACTAGTAAGTGGAGAAAAGCCTCAGAAAAGACAAAACTAAGACAAGAAAAATTACAAGCAAGCCTGGTTGTGGTTTCCGATTTCTGATCCCAGTGGTCATCCCCTGCCAGCAGTTCTGAAGCTGTGACTCTCTGTTGGTCCTTCTTTGCCTCAGCTATCTGGAAATTTAGAATGCGAACTCCTTGGTCATGATCTCTTAAGAAATTCTCCCAAGAGTATATGTACATTTCCACATTTCTCCACAAAGACATCAAAAGAAACTCCTCGCTGAGATCTTGTTTTCAGGAGTTCAGACAATGGTCTTTGTAAATGGATATGTGAGAGCTGATACAGATAAGTACACCAAGGAACTAAATCATGTTCTATCTCTACATGATCAAGATAACCTATATTAAACTGTTAGCATGCATTTAAATATTTAAACCAGTAGATCATACAAAGAAAAAGGAAAGATAAAGTTTAATCACATGGCTCAGTTCTACTGAATATACCTGTGAAGTGGTATTTCTAGTTATATGTGAGTGCAAAAGCATTTACTTACTAATTTGTTTCTCACTTATAGTCATCAGAGGCATCACAGCATTAGTACTCAGTGACTTGTACGGCCAAAATGATTAGATAACCTGTTTGACCATGAAACCTGTAAAGAATCTCAACTCCCAAGCAGTTTTTCAAGTCCATGGGATACATCTTGCTGTTTATGGCTAATTGCAGAAATGGTATGTATCATGTTAAAGTAATTGTTTGGTTTGTATTTATGGGAACGCAAGTGAACTTAACTGAGGTACTCCTTGGACATCCAGTCAAATTTGGCAAATCATTCAAAGTATAGTTAAAAAGTACAGTTTCTAAAATTACCCTTAAGTTCCATGGAAGTTACTTAAACTCTTGAAATTAGGCATACGCTATAGTGCTCTGCTAGTTGAAGATGATACATATACACAATTTTGAGTGCTATTTATACAAGACTAATCCATAAACAGTATGAAAACACATTAATGAGTTATGAGAATAGAAATTATTAACTCCCCCTCCCCTGAATTATTGTAACAAATAAAACCATTTATTAAAACATACACTGTTCTAAATAATTTATAGCTTGTCTAAAGCTCAACTGCACCACATGGTCTGAGTCCCATGGCCACTGTCCAGGAGATGCTCCTGTCCTGGAGATGATGTTTTCACCAGGCTCTGTGATTGAGTGGAGGGGCATCTGCACAGATTACAATATTACGCAGTATGGAGTCTCCGAACTCAAATAAACTGGTTTACTGGTAAAAAAAACCAAACCAAAACTAAAACAAAAAACCCCAAACAAAACAAACAAGCAAAAACCCCAAACAAACAAAAAACCCACAAAATTTTTACTAGCTTATGTTGAGTTTGTTTTTACACTGCTTTTGTTGGATGCTTTGCTGAGTGAGATGGATTTCCCTTCACAAGAATAGAAGCAGACAAAGTAGCAGAATAGTAGAACAAGTACTGTCACAGCTTCCATGTGACAATACACAGAAAAGTTTTTCAACATGTCTTCAGTGTTTTTTAACATGAGCAAAACAAATTGTTTTTCTCTCAACTTGATATCAGAAACAGTTAAACATTTTTATTTAAGAAAATAATTTAAAGCCACAGCAAATCTTGGCCATTCTGATTAAGATTTTAGAAAACTGTAAGTGGTTCAAACCACACTCTCATAATTACAAATCTGAGATGATTTTAACCATTTCAACACCTATATGAGAAAAGCAGAAATAAGATAATATATCTTTGTATATTAGAAACAGTATCACGACATCTAATTTCACTACACTCATTTCTTAAGTGTCACTTCTTTCTAAAAGAACCCAGAATTATTTAACAAATGAGAAAATACTTAATAAGTAGGCTCCTCTGTTTTTATAGCATGCCTTTACTGAGACTTACCAATTACTCCTGAGGCACTTACTCCTAAGCCAAAGTTATTCAGATCAGCTTAAAGACAGTATATTGTACATATATATTTGTACACAGACTCAGAGAAGTTCATACTGCTGTAATAAACTGGAACAAGAAGAAAACACAATAAAGTTTCTTTAAAAGAAAGAGGAAAATATATTGGGAGAAATTGCAAAAAAGGTATTTCTCACTGTGATGATTCACTCTCGTTAAGTGGTAAAATTAGCCTTGACACTACATAACATTACTGTGGTATTATAGCTAAATGCTACTTCACTGATAATTTGTTATTATAAAATTAACTTTTTAACTGGAATATTCAAATGAGCTATTGGAATAAGTGCATATTGATTTGGTTTTTCCATGAACACAAATGCCTTCTGGGCAAGTGGGGACATTATGTTATGGTGAAGAAATATTTAAAACTATTTACAGCATTTATTTTATTGGCTTCTGTGAAAAAAACCCAAACCCCACATATCTAAACTGTCAGCATTAGGATGTGGAATTTATTTTCTCTTTAGCAATTTAATTCTTTTTTTCCCCCCCTTTTTTATGTGTCATGGCTCCAGGGCTCTTCACAGTAGGGCTCTGCAGAGTCAGGAACAAATCATCATTTTCAGTCAGAATATTCAGAGGTCTTACTCCTATTAACTCTGGCTTAAGAGCAGGGTCCAATTTCAGAGCTGCCTTTTGATCATCTTCCTCTTTCAGGTGGTACTCCAAGACCACCTGAGTGTCCTACAATCACCCTACAATATCATGTATATTCCCTAATTTAGACTGTTAATTTTCATAACGACACAGAGTTGGTGCTGACCCTCTTTTCACTCCCAGACACTCTTACTACATGCTCCCTTGGCTACAAAAAAATTTACTGCATACTTTAAAGCAATCTAGGGCTGATTTATTCAGTGCACCTGCATGAGGCTTGAGGGAACATGCTGCAGCGCCCAATGCCTCACAGGCACACACATTCCCTCTCAGACTTCTTGGTCATGACCCTGATCCTTCTCCCTCAGCCCTGCACTGCATATCTGAAATGCTTCACTGAGAAACATGTCCAAAGGGTGTTGGTTAAGCACTGGGGAGATGGGGGCAGGCCACGTGTGCTGGGTCTGGTGACATCTGCTGCTGTTTGAGTTGGCTGACCCCTTGGTGTGCTTTCCTGGCCGAGAGAAGTGCCTCATGACTTCACATCAGCACATCAGAAGATGGAAATTGTGATACGTATTCAGGCAGAAGGTATGCAACTGGTAGTTTTGGGGGGAAGCAGGAACGAGGCAGGCATTATGGTTTCCTGAAATGAAAGCTGGTCTCTCCATGTTACCTTCAAAAAATTAGAAGTGTCCTGGAAATTTTACATCTGCCTCTCGGTGCAATCTTTCTTTCCTACATTAGGACTTCTGTCCAGATGAGTCAGAGAGGTATTCTCCTTGAAATACATAGCAAAGCAGGTAAAATGAGAGACCAATGATGTACCAGTATAGACAGCACTTCAGCTAATGTACACATGCACAAGGTCAGTGCTCCAACAAAGGAAGCCTTCAGATCTGTCAAGTCTTCTTTGGACAACTTGTCTAAGGATTAATCTAATTAATGTTTGCTCCACAAGGCTGTGTGCATTTTAGGCACTGTTCTCTTATCCAACTCTTTAAACAAGGAAATACTTCTTTCCTAAAATTCAGAGTTCAAGTTTGGTCCCCTTCTGACACATCAAATTCTTTCAATTTACCTGCTGCTAAGCTAAATAGTGGCACGAGGTAATTTATTTGGGATCAGGGTTAAAGAGCTAACGAGAATGCCACATTACTCTGAAGCTCAGCAGAACTGAGAGCAGCATTCCCAGCTGAGAGAAAGAAAAGAAGAAATTTCAGCACATACTGGAACCAAGAGGCATATGGAGCCATTTTAGCCCACAGTTGCATAGCTTCTTCTCAGATTTCAATGAAGTAAATCTGAAGGGCACTTTGAATCCTAACATATGTGCAGGAAGTCCCTGTATTCAGGATTACTATAAAAGTAGGTTAATTTGAGCCCTTCTTCAGTGAGGTGCTGAGAGCCTTCAGCTCCACTTGGAGTTTAGTGTACTACTATGTTTAGCACCTTGAAGGATTAGGCTTCTAAATGTTCCTACTGCTGATAGCACACTTGCTAGGAGGATTGATTTGACAAGGGTAGCAACGTATGGCCATTAAATTGTTTGCAGATTTGACCTATCTGTCCATAATAAGAAATAATATCTGAAGTGCCATAACTCTGTCAAACATTTCAAAGGAATACTTGTTTAAAGATTGAATGCATTATGTAATCTCATAATGTCAGATTAGGACATAAAACTATGGAACATGACACAGAGCAGCATTACAAGACATACTGTGTCAGAAATTGTATAAACAATTTCTTGTGGACTTCTCACATGTTATCAGTTTGAGTAGTGACTATGATGCATTTCACATTTCTTCTGGCAGCTGGAGGCAAAATGATGAGGCAAAAAAGTGACTGGAAATATCATCCATGGGCTCTTTAAAAATAATTTTTCTCTAGCAAAACAGTACAGACCTGCAGATTTTGTCCTGATGGGAGGGAAGCTATGGGGAAAATGGGAAATGAGAGAAGAGCACAATGATTAAAATCAAGGAAAAGTAACAGAGCGCAGTCCTGTGTGCCATTAACTGAACAACAGTTCTCAGTTAACAACCACAAAACAATTAATAATAAGCTAAATGTAAAAATCTGTTACCTATAGCCAGCACAAGAGCTTAGAGTGATACAATGCTTATGCCTATGATTTAATAAGAACCACTTTTCTCCATATGGATTTATTTTTATTACATGTGATTTGCCTGAGTATGAGTCTACTTAAGAAAGATAAATAACTTTCACCTTGGAAAGATCTATTTGATTTCTTTTAAGTATAAAGCACTTTGGAATTTGGGGAAATGGAAAAGCAAAATAAATTCCCACAAACTAAATCAAGACAGGTATAAAAAAAACAGAGCTGAGAGGAGAAAAGAAAATAAACCAGCAATGAAATAAATAGTGATCATTTTTTATGAGACTCATAATAAAGAAAAATTATTTTAACTTTCCTTAAGAGATAACTAGTAGGAAAATAGGTAGTAGCTAAAAAAGTAATAGTGAGAACGCTAGACTGGTGAACATCAGCTGGAGTTTCCTTTTCTTTGATTGTCTTTATATGTTTTATCTTCATAATTGTTATGACTGTATTCAATTCAAAGTCTGTATACATGTATATATATATAAAAGTATATACGAACGCCATATGCAGCATTTTTCAGAATTAAAATTGAATCAAGCAGAAGCATATGGTGGACCCCTTCAGCAATATGTGCCTTGGTCAGTGTAGAATAACAGAGCCCACAAATCAGTATTGTGATTGCAAAAGTCATGATTTTCACTCTCAATGTCCCACCTCCACCAATCTGCACCACTAAGAAGAGGGGTTAATGTGTAGCTGTACCAGGGTGTGGACAATAAGCTCCTACTCAGCTCCTGTTTTACCTCTGCTAAACAGTGTATGGTGAAGGGACTGCAGTCTGCAAAAGACCTCGGGAATAAAGAGATCAGGCCCATCAAAGCAGCACTAATGCTGTCTGAGATGTGACACCCCTTCTCGAAGCAGCCTGAAGTGCAGCAGGGAAGTGGCATCCAGATACTGCCTCTCTTGCCTTGATGGGAAAGGGTGACATTAGAAGTACGCCAAAATATGGCTCAGACAGGGACCAGCTGAGTAGACTCCAGGGTTTTGCCTTGCTTGCCTTAGCACAGCTAGTGCCAAGCTGGTCCTACACCCCAGGAGCCAGAGTTTTAGTGAGAAATGTGCAAGTGCCGCTCTGCTTGGCACAGCAGATTTTGGAAGACTTTGTCTCCCCCTGTGAGCCACGAGGACACGTGAAGCATGGGTACACATCACGCATGATGTGTGGAGGAGCCAGGAGCTCTCTGCGTTTCTCTGCTCTCAGCATGAGTTTTGCCCCTTGGCTGCCCCAGCAGGATGTCGAGCCTGCACCTTTGTTCATTGCACAGGTAGCATCTTGCAGCCTGAACTTTGCTTCTGCCACAGAACAAACTGCCAACAGCTCCGCCTGAGACAGCAAGCAGGCTGCAAGCCTGGGACCTGCACTTCTCTCAAGGGACAGGTGATGCTCTCCACCTTTCCCTGTCCGTGTCTCTCCGAGCAGGAATTGTGCACAGCAGGGCTGTCGGGAAGCTGGGACTGAGCTATGCTGAGCAGTGTTAGCCTTGGGAGCGACCTGTGCAGAATGCACCACCCACCAGAAACGTCAGTGGTCGGTGATGACTCCCCATGGATGGCTGCTCTCTGAAACCTGTCAGCCAGCACCTCCACGTTAGCAGATGCTAACTGGGTCAGGATTATTTTATATCACATGTAATAACGCTTTGTTCCCTCCTTTTTCTTGATAATAACTACCTGCTTCCTTACATCCCTTCTGGTCAGCCCTGTCTGTCAAATGACATGTCTGTCAAAATACACATTATTCAAAAATGGACCTGTTGCCAGCTCTGTGAGGCTGGGGGATGGGTTCATGTATCACATCACTCTTTTCTTCCATACATCTCAATTTCCTGCTTTCTGCATGATTAATGCACATTTGCTTCCCTCTACATAATGTAGACAGCAAAGAATGAATTATGCTGCTTCATTACATTAGCAGGTAACATGTCTTTCCATACCTATGTACACTAATCACTGATTTCTTATGCCTTAGGTTTGTAAATGAACTAGATAGAAAGAGTAAATACAGAATAACAGAATGTTATGCTCCTCTAATGTAAGAGAAATCAGAAAGGGACAAGAAGGCATTTATTGTCCAACTACAGAGTTAGGTTAGTAATTTTAAAGTCAATACTGTCCTTGTAACACCTACATTTGACCTTTGATGCTGAGCTTCAGTAGTTTTTACTAAATTCAAGGAAAAGAAGATAGACCTTTTTTATAGCTGATAGAAAATGGACATAAGAGACTAAAAATAACTAACACACACATTAGAAATGCAGGCTGCAAAATATTCACATATGGCGAGTCTCTGCCAAAATTTAATACTAAACAAAACAAGCCAATACTGGCACTCTCAGACAAACTCCGGTATTATATCTGTAAATAACAATATTATGCACACTTGAACACATTAGTAGCTTGAAAACAGAGAGCAATAGCAGATGCTGTAAAATACAGAGAACCAATCCTGTTTGGACATTTATTGCATTAATACTATTTTCAATTTATTTAGCAGCAAAGTGCTTTTATTACTAACTACTGACTATGTATGAGTGAGAATGTGTGTTGGTGTTGTGCACTCAAACATGTGCATATGAGCCACCCTATCTGGATTAAAAACTCCCTGAAAGGACAGAAATACAATGTTTGAACAACACCTAGCAGCATAAAATATGGCATACAGACATAACACAAGAGAATTCTGATGCCATAGATCCAGTCATAATTTAGCTACAGGGTATAAAAACATTATTAATCAAACATAATTTGATCGGAAAATTAGCACTATCAGCTGATCCTTGAGAAATGTCATGGGATCTTTAACCAGAAGTAAGAAATCAGCTGCTGGTTGTTGTTTGACTTTTTTCCCCCCTTTTATTTCACAGAACCTCCAGAAGCTTATGTAGAAAGAAAATCAATTAAATAAAAATGGACAATGATAAAGAAGTCAAGAGAGCAATTTTAAAATCAATACATTTCTTCAAAAGAAGCATACGAGATGGTTGCAGAATATGGAACAGAAAGCTGGCGTACCAAGCAGACACAATGTTAAGAAACAAAGGAGGATCCCACCATATTTTCATATTTATCAGAAAGGATGGTGTGGAGAGACTGATAATAACCCAAGCTGTGCTATTATAAGCACATCAAACCCAATCCTCTATCTCCTACCTTGACTCTGAGAGGATAGCTAGTGAAGTTTCAGACACTAGACCATGTTTTTGAGTGGGCAATGTTTGTGTTTGAAGAACCCAACACTTCAAGAGTCAGCCAAGAATGAGATGATGTACTATCAGCACAAATATCACCAACTGCCCTAAGTACAACACATAATTCTTTAATTTTCAAATAAACACATGACGTAGACATAAATCCCCCAAAAACTACAATTAAACAATAAAGCTCTGACAAAGCAAAATCTTCCACTATGCATCCATTTTTCTCTCCAAGGAGAGGACTGAAGAAAAGCACAAACAACATGTGAAATTGTAGTCCTGTTGTTTGATGCACTTTTAGGTGGTTCTCAGATACAGTGGCAAGGACGGTACAACAGCTTATATGGACTAGCAGAGAAATCAAGGGAAAAGTGCCACCAAAAAAATGATCTTCATCTTTACGCTTGCTTAACAGTTCATGTGGGCAACTTTATGAAGCTATCAGAGATAAAGATCACTTGTCATAAAACATGGTGATGTCAAACTATTTCATGGCAAAAATGATTGGCAGAAAAGGGTTTTAAAACAATGAATAGCTAGAGTTAGCTATGTTTTAGTGCTACTTCTAAAATTGCAAACTCTAAGACTCAGTCCAGAAAATCTCTTGACCTCTTTCACTGTGTCAAATTAAGGCAGAAATAAATACGACTCAGGCAAAGTACTGAGGCAAAAATTCTTAGCAATATTCACTTTTCACTTCAAAACCATTTCTGTTTTATGAAAAGCTCATGATTCTGAAAACACAGTCCAAAAGGTGACTTCAAAGAAATTACTTTTTTTTTTTTTCTTCCTTTTTTTTTTACAAAACATCTGTGTAGTGATACACCATGACGAGCATGAGGCGTGCAAATACAACTCAGAGCAACTGGCACTTCTGTCAGCACTGAAAGCACTGATGTCATTCAGTATTAGTGGTAAACCCCAAATATTCCTCTTGCAGCAGAACATTTGTTGCCTACTTCCTATGGAATTTCTGAGCAGGAATCAGGTCCAGCTGTATCATATTCTATTTCTCCCCCTAAACAAAGTTTTCTTTTTTGAATTCTTCGGTATAAAATGCACACTATTTTACATATGATCTTGAATGCTTCAAAGTCCCATCTTTTCCCCAAAACAGACTTTTTGACTTTTCTATCCACTGTTACTATTTGCACGTTTCTCATCCATGCTCACACTGATGAAGCAAAACAAGGTTTTCATGTCTTCCCTTCAACCAATAGAGTATCTTCATTAATTTAGTCACAAAAAAAAATTGTAATGAGATTTTTTTAAAATTAATTTTGTATTTGTCTGTAAGGTGTATTTATAGATCATTAACACTGAATTTTTAATATGGTCACTATGCTCTTAGAAGTTGACATCATGAACATTACATATTTTTTCATAGGTCTTGGCCAAATTCTATAGTCATTACAAAATGAGCATCAGTGGTACTGTACCCCCAGCTCTCCTGTGGTTCATACTCTGTGATCCTAGGTATGTGTTACTGGGTAGGCATCAATAAATGCATTAATCTGGCAGCCTCATTACTAGAAAAACTTAAAAAGAGGCCTGACCTCCTCCACAGCAGCCACACAGTGAATAGAGACTTAAGATTTACTGCTGCTGCTGCTTCTAAAACCACACAAAGCTCATGGTCACAGCCAGTGCAGCCGCCCTGCTCACCACTCCTCCTTGTGTTCTGCACACAGACCCACCTTGCTCCCTTTGGGGGTGCAGCAAAGGATAATCAACCAGTTAATGTCTCATACACTGGCTGCCTTTATATGAAGACTAGTAGCATGGGGGTGATGCCATGTAAAGCCTCAAGTGAGTATCTGCAAAGACTGTGTCTCTGCCTTTGGAGAAGTAACTGCCTGGGAAAAAACAGTCTCATGGTCCCAGAGACCAAGCAAAATACAAAACTTACATCACACGTGTTCTCCATCTCTACATGTCAACTCTGCTTCTAACCCAAATTCATTGTCACTCGCCAAAGGCCTTGTTCAATCAATGAGCTCTGCCACAACAAGCCTGTAGGCATATGTGAGGCAAAGCTGAGGCAACTCTTTGGGATAATCTCTTGTCTATAAATTTGATAGTAATCACATATTTGGAAGTATAATTATTATATCAGATACAACCTCATAAGGTGTTGGAAGACTTTACTGGCTGCTTGTCAGCTGAAGTCCTTTCAGGACTTTAGTTTACAACACTAAATTTCGAAGTATATTTTCCATAAAATATAATTATTTTTGAGGTTATTTTTTGTATAAATTCTCTCTTTTTTAAGCTGCTATTTTATTTATCAAGAATGAACGTTGGAGCAGACGTCTGTGGTCTGGTCATGCCAGCAATGATGCCTGGGATCAGCAAAAGCTTCACAAAAACACACAGGACTTTAAAAACAAGCACAAAAAAAACCCTCCCAAAAACGAAGTGAATGTTATACTTCCATATTTACATTTCAATATATATGTCAGATATTTGAAACTAATATTCCCTGGTCCTTTGCATATGCACCTGTGTCTTGTATATAAGAAACTTGAAAAATCAACAAATGGAACCAGAACAAATTAATAATCCCTTCCTTCAGCAAATTAAACTTCACTTTGCTAAATTAGTTGACCTTCAAAGTTTGCCCCAGGGGAATCAAGTAAGATTGGAGGTTTTATCTGAAGAAACAAACATGAAAATGGGGATGAAGAATGTGAAGTGGTTAGTGGAGGGATGGGCCCAGAAAGGTTTGTTTAGTTACTTCAAAAGAGTGTTCATTTTAAGGGCAGACTACCACCACCTATGCATAAAGCTACATTTTGTCATGACTGATTATTTATTCAAAGGGACTTATTTGCCTCAGTAAGAATGCATGTAGATAAAAGGAGAAAATATTCTTCACAAACCAATACAAACAATGCTGTACCAGCTTGAACAGGGAACGAAAAGAGAGAGCAGTACAGAAAAATGCTGCTTTGTCAAGATAGTCCAGGTAAAAGTAGAGTGAGAGCGTTGTCCAGTTGACACAAAGGGTCTTTAGAGTGGACATGATTTCAAATCAACCCAGACACAAGAACTGAGGTGACATGGATGTCTAAAAAAGTAGCTCAGCTCCAGAGCATCCTTCTTTGGTATTTCAAACACCCTAGGATTCTGTCACGATGAACTCTTACAGCTGAACAATAAGAAAAGAACTAGATCAAGTTAAAAAGACAAATGATTTTGTGGTTACTTTAAAAATAATTCTTGTGGAGTTAACACGGAATGTTAACTCTCATGGTTAGAGATCACTTACTCCTTCAGACTCATGGTGGTATTCCCTTGTCAGGAGGCATTCAGTGCCATGCAATACAGGCTCTGCTGGGACAAACATATATTTTGCTTATTTCATAGATTTTATTAAAGGTGATTATTTCTACACAGTTTTCTAAAAGTTTTAATATGGGCTACCTGTATGATGGTTGATCATAATGATTGTATGAGTTGACAGAAGCACGTTAAAAATACTCCCATAATTTCTCAAATTATGAAAGTATATAGTTAGTTCCAAATACTGGTAAGACTAAAACACATCTTGAAGCAGCTGTAACTTTGTTAACTCTTACAGGCAGATCCTCACTAGGGCAGTTCTTGTGAAAAGGTGATCTGACTAATATCTAAAGACACTTATATGTGGTTGCATTGATAGAGAGCAGGAAGTGTAACCTTTGACCAGAGAAGTAATAACAGTGTGAGCTTTTCTGCAAACAAAACCTAGAGGAATTAGTGTCCAGTATCAGTCAGAAAGTGCATTTAGGACTCTCTATAAATCTAACTGAAACATTTAATGAAATTATCATCTTCCTGTGTAATTTGAAACAGATGTAAGAGTTTTGCACTGACAAGGATGTTTGCACTCCCAGAGGACTAGGGCTAGAACCAGAAGAGCGTATGACACTGAGGCGTGGGAGGCTTTCAGGGGCTCTTTGTACCTCAAACCCACATGCAGAACTACAATGTCTGGAAGAGCAAATAAGAATCAATCATGTCTAGAAGGGAACGCCAGCATCAGCCAATAATTTGGAAACACTGCTTATGTGGTCTTTTAAAAAAATACATGGGGGTTCCTATTTTGTGTGTCCTTTTGTTTTTGCACAACCCATATGTATCACAGTTCCCTTGCCAGAAGATTTTTCTGGCATGTGAAAAGTTCAGATTCTGTTCCATCTACTTCTTCCTTATTTGACTGATTCAAAAACTCACTGCTTGATTTCCAACATAGTCTCTACAAGAAGCATCAGAGAAGGATTCCATCTGAACAACACTCTGGCATCATCCTCACTAACTGCTATAGTGAATGGGAGTGGTTGGTCTCATTTTTTCCCACTGCATGTACTGGTATCAGGCATCACTATTTTGCAAAAAAAATCAGTTTGCAGGCTCAAGTACATAAATATTAGTAAATAAGGGATAGACCAACAAACATGCTGTAAGCTGTCTTACATTAAGTAATTAAAGATGGCTGATTCTAATAAAGTGCTTGATGTCAGCGAGGTAGTTTCTTCCTTCATCTGAGGAAGATTAATTTGGCTTATTTTCTACCTAGCTTTCATCATTATAGCCAATTTTTATTTTGATTTCCTATTTAATTTGCTTTTACCATGACTTCATCATATCTGAGCTCCCCTAATGTGAAGTTTTTTTATGACCTTGCTGAAAATTTCTTTCTGATGTCTGAACCCCCATGCAAGCAGGTATTATATCCTTTAGCAGTGATAGAATTATTCTTTCATAGTCCACAGAAGTTCTTAAGCTGCCTTCATCCCCATAACACTTAATTCCACTGTGTAGCACATTAACTTACAAGACTAACACCCATCATCTCTGCCTCACTCTCCTCTCTGGAAGAAGTGTGTATGTAGGGGAGCGTATGGTTTGGGTGGGGTTTGCAATGTATTTTGTTTTTAAATGTCTCTGCTACTAGGTATGTGACTCAGAAAATTTCACCTCACACACAGCAGAGGCTGCAGAGAAGTTCCTAAAGATCTGTCACTTCTGCCATTATTTACATCCATGTCTCCAGTCAGTTTCTATCTTGTTCGGAAATGAAATCTATCATGACAAATGCTCCAGTCCAAGTGTTAAAAAAGGACCCCTTTACTAAAACATTTTATACTGATAAAGTTTTGCATCTATAGTAGGAAGCACTTTCTGAACTTAAGATTTGGTTTGTATGGACTCCCAAGTATGGATAACACGTGTAGCTAGAACAATTACTGCTTACACGCATAGGATAGCAACCAGTAAAACCAGTGGAAGTTTCACCAGTGAGTAAAGGTTGATGATTGCTGTTAGAGACCCTCCTTAACTTTATGGCTTACTTTTGGTTTTACTGATTCAGCTTGATATCCTAGGAACATGTTCAGGCTAAGGGGATGATGAGTAGTCCAGCGTGAGGGTATTTAACCTCAGGGAGCTGGACAGTCACTCCGCTATTAAGAGATGTCATGAAAACAAAACAATTTCAGATGAATGTCTTGGCAGTGTAATCACATTAACCACTTGCTTACGCTACCCAAAAGATGGATTAGGAAAGCTGTATTACTATCCATCCATGACATGGTTGTCCTGTGATTGTATCCCTTTACCTCACTCACCACCTTACCTCTGTGTCTCTTCCCCTCAGTGTTGGCTCACTGCCTCTCCTCAGAGAGAGGAGCTGCCAAGTCCTCTGGCACTCCAGTTACCCCTGTGGCAAGATACAGCATCAGATTAAACAGGAAACAGAGCCACTTCACTGTGCCATCAAATATGCACATGATATAATGCTCCTGGACCACAGGAGTTCTCATCTAATATGGTCGGTGTTAGTCACAGTCCAGTGAAATGTCAGCTCATATGATTTTGTTTCCAGTTGTGGTGCATTTATAAACCTTCAGTTCTCAAGCTCTGAGCACTTCTCGAAGAACACAACCTTTTACGTTATTTTTTAGCCCCATGAAAACAGGTTTCAGGTACAAAAAAAATAAAAAACATCTACAGAAAACCCAAAATACATTACTTTAAAGAAAACTTCTTTGTCTGGGGAGGGCCAGAGTTGTGATTTTTGAACTCTCAGGTTTGATACTGCTGATGTTGCCAACTATGATACAGTCCTTGCTGAGAGATCTATAAGGAAAACTTGAACTCTGTGAAATTGTTGTAGCTCCCAATTTTCCCTGCTTTGTTTGAAGCAGGTCGGTTTTCCTCTTCCTATTTCACAAGAAATCCCCATTAATTATCCCCTTTACTCTTGCCACAAAGCCACTTACACCATTTCCTGTTGGATTTCACCCTCCACCTCCCTGTGCAATTAGCAAAGGACTTCTTATTCGCGCTCTGATTTCTTCCCAGTACCGCTGTTCTCCTCTGTCCCCATCTCTCACAGCTCCTTCCCTTTCTTCTGCTGATTTTTCCTCATCCTCTCACTCTCAGTGTTGACCCTCCTCCCATACCTTCTGTGCTCTCCCATAGCACCCCTCCATTTTGTCTCCCTGTCATTCCAGCAGCAAAAATCAAAGTGACTAACACCCCTGGTCCCCTGATGGTGTTTCAGAGCTCTGGAGCCAGATCAATTCTGCGGTGCTGCTAGCAGGGGCAGGGGAGAGGTGGGACACAGCCATCCAAGGGGAGGGAGGCAGCAGGCAGAACAAAGGGGCAGGAGGAGGCTGGCAGAGCGAGCGGGAGCGCAGCTGCAACAGGAAGGATGCTCGACATTCCAGCTCCACAAAACACAAGCTGCTCCCTGGTCTGGGGAGTGCACAATGGCCAATTCCTTCATCCACGACTACAGCAGCTACCTTACAAAAGTTGGGAGGTTCTGGAGATGAAAGGAACAATGTACATTACATCTACAGTCTTGAAATTAGCATTTGGCACCAGAGAAACCACTAAAAAAGTCACGACTTTCCTTTGGGCAACTACTTACTAAAAGCTTGATGTTAACCTTTGAGTGTTACTGACCCAATAATCCAGAGTAAACAAAGAAGTGCTTTTAACTTCCCATGAGCTGTGAGGTGGGAACTCACAATTTACACTCGTGCGTTCTGGGACTCTTCTAGTAGGGTCCGTTCATTCTAGCCCCGGGATCTCTGCCATGGGTGCATTTCCAAAACTTCCCCTTTTCTTTTTGTAAAGAGATCACATTATCTTGAACAGACTTGGTATGTAGGAGTAAAAATACACATTTCCTGAGAAGGAATGTCTTGTGGGAAATACTGACTGGATATTTCACTGGCACGAAAACCTTGTACTGTAACTTAGCATATCAAAGGTCATACACCCCACAGTCTGTGTCACTTTGTACACTGACTCATGTGCACCAATCCCTATGTTGTTTCAAGCCCATTCAGTATGATCCTGAGCTGTCATTCCCAGCCACGTACAGTCTTCCCATCACTCCAGTCAAGTAACCTGCCTACCGATCCACCACAGCAAAGACACATCGGGTCTGGAAAGAGGAAAATGAGCCAGAGAAAGTAACCAAATAGTTACATTTAGAACTTTGTTCCACTAGATGCATAGAAAACCGAAAACCAGCAGACTTAATAAAGAGGAGGAAAAATGCCTTCTGACCAATACCAAATTAATCTGTAGCTTTTGCTCTCAAGAAGTCACACAGAATATTCAATGATAACTCTGAAACAGAGGGGGCTGGGAAATTTGTATTCAGTTAGTTATGATCCATACTAATTTTGCATATTATTTGCCATGGAATTTTCTGCTCTCATGTAGACAGGAGGAAATCTATCCAGAAAAACCTCAGAACTGATACTTCATATGGGCCAATCATATGCAAATCATAAGCAAACAACCTTAACTCCTTTTAGAGTAGTTCTGAACTTCAAGGTTGCTTGGCCAGACACAACCACTGTGGCCAAGATCAGTCCTCTTTTCTGTGAGTAATCCTTCAGAACTGAACCCTGAAATGAGCAAGGCTACCTGTTATGGTGTTTTTTGGACCAGTATGAACACAAAAAGCTACAGATACCTCTAGATAATTCCATGCATTTCTGAAGAAGAAACTCTTCTACCTGAAAAGTCTGTGACAACCAGAGTAACTTGACCAAAGTCTTGCATTCTCACCATTATAGGTAATGACAGTATAAGCAAGTTTTTTTGCCTTGCTCAGGTCTTTTACATGACCTTCCTATGTTTGGATTAAAAAAAGGCCTCAGTTTCATGGTAAACCTTGCAGAAATATTATGTTCTGAACAGCTGTTTCTAATACAGTACAAAAGTCTAGATGAGAAGGTTTAAAAAAAAGAATCTGTAAAAATCCTGTAAAAGCATCTGTAAAAATCCCATTGAGTATTTAAGTATGAAGTCCAATAACTTTTAAAGACTGTTATCTTGGTATAGATATTAAAAAAACCAACAAACAAACAAAAACAAAACAAAAAAACCCAAAACAAACAAAAAAACAAACAAAAAAAAAACCCAATTTTTTTTTTGTTTTTTGTTTGTTTGTTTTTGCCTATGCAGATTTCAAAGTTTCCATCAATGTTAAGAGAAAAACCCCCAACTTTCTTCGAGAAAACAGAGGAGCTTGGAACAGTCAATGTGTTTTCTGTCACAGGCTTTTCCCTTTAGCAAATCCTATTTTATCCAATGGTTATGACATCATAAATACTAGGGAGAATTTCATACACAGCATCCTTCTGATATGTACTTCTGTATGTGTCTTCAGCCCATTGCAAGAGACAACAGATTATCATAATTGTTCTAGTGATTATACTCCTACTTTGCCCCCAAAGCAGCGTGTTGTTGTTACCTCAAGATGCAGATGAGACCTAACCACTAACTTACATTCATAATACATTTCTTTCTCTTTCTTGGTTGAAATCTACAGTGCTGGGGAGGTAAGACACATTCTATAGACAAAACCAGCAAATGTGCAAGTGTTGTATCAACAGTGCAATGTCTCTACAGGGATATGGTACAAATGCACAAAAGAAGAGATCACTGACACCATTTAAAGCTCAATCAAAATATCATGTCAACCTACAATACCCACACTTTATCAAATAGATATTTTATGAGAAAGTCTGGAATTCTGATTATGTTTCCAGTGTCAACAGCATTGCTCTCAGTGTGCAGTCCTGTTCTTCTTTGACTGGAAAAAGCATTTTAGGCCCAATCACTGTTTCCAGCAGAATTAACATACCAGCTAGAGCCTGTTCTTGGTCTGTTTTTTCCATCCTTGTTTTAAAAAAAAATAGAGTGCATTTTAGAGATAGCAGCTTCCTCTATAAGACATAGTCTGATAATGAAAACATCATTAATCTATAGTATGCAGACAGATAGATCTTTGACAAAATGCCTTGTAAATGGCTCTAGCAGAGTAATATTGACTGATTCTGTCAATAGTTAGTAAAGAATTTGTTGCAATATCACAGAATCATAGAACAGTTTAGGTTGGAGGGGACCTCTGGGACATCATCTGATCCAGCCTCATACTCAAAACAAATCCAGCGTGATGGGGCTGCTCAGGGCCTTGTCCTGTCAAGTTTTGACTGCCTCCAAGGATGGAGATTTTGCCTCCAGGCCTCTACACCAGTGTTTCACCACCCTCACAGTGAATTCTTATTTTTTTACATCTAATAAAATTCTCCCATGTCATTACTTATATTTGTTGCCTTTTGGTGATATCACTGTGTGCCTCCAAAAAGTCTTTTTTCTCTACAGCCTCTGATCTTTGTAGACAGCAATAAGATCCCTACTCCCCACTCTTTTCTGAATAACTTCCCTCAGTCATTGTTTGTATACAAGGTGCTCAAGATGCCATCGTGGTGGACTCTGCTGGACCCATTCCAGCCTGCCAATATCCTTTTTGTACCAGCAAGCCCAAAATAGGAGACATCCACCCTGATGTGGTGGGAATAATTGCTGCTTTTGTGCACATAGCTACAATTTTGCTATGAAGATACAGTACGTTGTTGGTGTTCTCTATCACAAAAATACAGTGCTGTCTGCTTTTCAGCTTCCTGTCATCTGTGGTTTTCAGGTCTTTTTTTCTTTTTTCTGGAACACTGCTTCCACTGTCCAGTCTGTATGGTTGCATGGGGTTTATTTTGTCTTAGCTGCAAGATGCTGCATTTGCCTTTGCTGAAATGTCTCTGTCAGCCCATTAACTTCAGCCTGTCAAGGTCCCTCAGAAGATCATTCCTGCCCTCGAGCCTGTTGACTGCTCCCCACAACTTTGTGCCATGCACAAACTTGCAGATCACACACTCCCCCACATTGTTTGGGCTGTTAATAAAGATGTTGAATGTTCTGGCCCCAGTGTCAACATCTGCCAGATGGATTTGGCACCTCTGAACACAACCTTTTGAGCCTGGTGGGCCAGCCAATTTTCCTCTTGCTTTAACATCCATTTATTTAGGGAAAACCTGCCACTTCTCCTACAAGGATACTATAGGAGACTTTGACACAAGCCAAAGTCAAAGCAGACCATGTCTGCTTCTCCCCACATTCACATAGCCAGTCATCTTATCAGGTATGTCAGACTTCCTGCAAATCAGAATGGCTGTTCTTGTGCTTTGAAGAGGTTGTCCTTGAAGACAAAATATTAATGTAAATAAAATATATATTTTGAACACTGTTTAAGAGCATATACTTTATCATATTAAATAATTCAGAATTGGAAGACATACTCTAAGGAAGAGGGTTTTTTGTATGCCTGGTGCAATATACTGGTTTCTCATTCAGAAAACAGGGAAGTAGCATAAACAAAGTCAAGCTTGTCATCAAAACCCTGCAGATTCATACTGTCTTGGGTAAAGGCAGTTTCTTTTGGGGACATTTCAGCAACACTACAGGTGCTGACAGCCACCTGGAAAAGAGAGTTATTATATAAGCTTTGAGCAGTATGAATTGCAACAGGAATGGATTGCAACAAGAATGAATTGCAAATCATTAGGTCTTCCTCACGAAAGCAGGACCACAGAGATAAGATTGGTTGAATGACAGACACGATACACTACATCCAAATGCAGCTACAATGTACATTTTTTCTTTTTAATCCCTCCTCTCAGATCTGGCTTTTCATTTGTGTTGAGGCTTAATTACAAAGCAGATATTGGGCTAAATGTAAGCTTTTAGGGAATGATTTTTATACAAAAGTGTTTACATGGTGTTACAAAGAGACTCCCATAGAACAAAGGTGTTTTTAGGAAAAGACTCATGATCAGTGTGGAAATGCAGTTAACGCGTTTGGGCTAGTCTATCCTCCTAGGGAGCACCTGTTGCTATAGTAGAACAGAGTACACATAAAATAAGTCTCTATTTCTGTTGTGAATTGTGTTATTTTCAGTTGTGATGAAAATAATAGACTACTTCAAAAATGCCTGTGTGAGCGTGGGCACTAACTACACTTGGAACAATTTGCCTTTTGGCAGGACTGACACTCTGACAAGCTCCTGGCCCCCTGGGCAGAGCTGGTCTCCTGCTGCACATCCAGCTGATCCGTGGGTTAGTGTGGGATAGCCCACAGGAGCTCTACCTGAAAGCTAGACTTCCAGTTCCTACCAGAGCACAGAGACTTCGGAGCACTTCACATACGTACTGTGCATATAAATAAAACATGAAGCACGCTACACTAGCTCCAATTAGGAGCAGTGGCACGCTTCTGTGAAATGGAACTACATTACCATATAAACTATGTGAATTTTCAGAAGTATCCAAGAGAGACTTTTCCAAATATTTGCAGATAAACCAAAGGGGAGACTAAAGAACAAAGGGTAAAAGTAAAATTATTTTCCTCCTTTTTTTTTTTTGCTCAAGAAAGGCTTAGAAGGAGCTGCAGCTGTGATTACAAGTAGAGGAAAATTCCAACAGTGTGGTAAATTATTAATTAATATTGATGCACTATCAATCAGCATAGTGCATTTATGGAGTATTCAAAGTTAGAGTCTAATTAGCAGTCTAAACGGAAGGCCATTTGAGAGAGCACGGCAGAGACTTTAGCTTAGATTTACAGTGGTATTTATTTAGAGATTTTACGGGTGCATTGAATATGTACGGCCAGTAGTTTCATGAAGTGAGTCACTAGCTACCTCATAGCGAAAAAGTAAATCTGACCAGACATAATATATTTTTCCAGGTTAACTGTACTGGAAGTGCATGCAATGGACAGAAAGAGAAGTTCCTTCAGATCAACCCATCACATCAATACCAGAAATGCTCATTTGATGTAAGAAAAACTACAGTTAGGTTATTTAGCCAGCTAAATACTGCATTTCCACTCAACACTCTAAAACATATTTCTCTGTCTGGGCAATACAAAAATACACCTACTATGAAAGTTAAATACTATAGTGATTTTCGACATTATGTGAACAGTGATCTGCATGTATACATATTTTGTCCTGATGTAACATCTATTGTACAGCAACGTAGACTAATTCCTATAGTTTCTGGAGTCTTTCTACAGCATTTACAGTATTAGGATTCATCTGTGTGCTTATTGAAAGCTATAATTTTTGAGAATATTTAGAATGGTAATGCCTAGGTTTCAAAATTACATTTTTGGAGTGAGAGGACTTGTCCACAGATGAAATTTTACTTAGGATGACATAACTTCAAAGCAATAAATCAACCATTTGTTTTTCTTGTTAAAACAATGCCTGATGACAGCCACTTTTCCGGAGTGATTTGATTCATATTGTTTTAAAGCCAGTCATCAAAATCGTCTTTCCTCCTTTTCTTTAGCATCTCTGTGAGGGTTAATCCCTGCCTTATGCAGGTTCATTCACATTTCCTATTCAATTTCATTGAGAAGTGAAAAAAAAAAAAGGAGATTTGAAACTGTAATTCAGATTTCATTTTAAATTGCTTATCTCTGTTTGCCTTCTGATTAAACATAATTTTTTTGGAACCAAAATGCCACACTATCTTTATGGCCACACTCTGCATCAAAGCAGTAAAAGCTTGAAGGTTTACTGCAAGAAGGGTTCCCCTTACTGGTGTTTCAGTGTACTACAGCACTAGGATCCCCTTTATGGTTTTAAACAACTGAAATAATTTAACTCAGAGTAGTTACTGGTTCTGTCTTGATTTGGGGACCCTTCACGCAGTCTTTGTTCAAGGATTATGCATATGTGTGGCAAACATATGCCAAATCATCAATAAATACTGGCTACTGGTTGCTGGATTTGCAAGTGTCTTTATAGTATATGATACTTTTCAATAGGAGGGACATATTTGTATGTGTGTATCATCAAACATTATGTGCTAAAATACCCATCACAGTATTTACAGCCACAATACATACACATTATAGTTATATAGGGTGTTTGAAAGATTTTATTGGTGTTTACATAGAGTGGCTACAAAAATGACTGAGTGACAATTATGTATGTCATCCCTAAGTGCTGCTGAGCCCATTATCCCCTGACAGTATGCACACAGGATACTGAAACCTCATGGTTTCAGAAAGAGGATGCTTCCCAGAAGAGAGAAGGTCAACTTCAGCAATGCATTTTCACACTCTCATTCAAAGAACCCCACAGGGCAGAGCTTGGGAAACAGTGCTGTACATCTAATTCTTCACATGTCTATCCATTGCTTGAAACAGCTCTACTGAAAATGAGCAGAATAAGCTTTTAAGTCTTGATAGCTCAATATTTTCCATAGCCAGTCCCAGTCTACTGTGCCAGAATAAAGAATATCCTATTTCTACTTTTTGGAAAGGCTAGAAGAAACACTCATCTCCTTTCCATTTAGGAACACTGGAAGAAATCATCTTCCATTTCCCATGGCATGTTACTTTACACAGAAATTTTTTTCTGCTGATATGGGCACAACCTATAATACACAGAGAACACAAGGTGGAAAGATCTGTAGATGTTCCTCTTCACAATAAAGGTAAATTAGTTACCTTATTCTGGAGGCTGAATAAATAAGGCTGCTGCAGTCAGGTCAGGGGCTCAGAAAACATCTCAAGTAGCCAGAGTGAACAGGCTCCTCAGTTGAGTGGTTCTACCATCACAGGGCTAGGATCAGCTCTGACAAAGCTGGTGGGCTACACTGCAGCCTAGGATGAAGTGAGCATACTGCCCCATCAGCACTGTAGGGCAGAGCTACAGCCTCTCCACATGCTTCCTGCCACATATTGTTTACATATGCCCCCACACTTATCCCTGCTACACAGGCAGATGGACTTCCATGGGCTGTCAGAAAGTTGGCTTGGCAGAGAATGCTTCTTGCCCAACAAGTGCTCTCTTATGGCTGGGGTAAAACAGCTCACCTTGACACCTGGTCTCCCGAATGATTGCTGGTTCTTGCTAAGCAGTGAATGGCTGTTTCTGTCCTGATTACAGCCCATGTCAGAGCCCCAATGGGGTGCAATGCTTCCCGAGACTTGACTGTCACATCAGGCAAAGGCAGACAGATCCAGGCACCCCTTGCTGCCAGACATCCCTAGACCAATATTCACTGTTTCCAGTGTTCATTTTGTAACACCCCTTGCTGTGGTGGGATCCACCCTTTTAAGTCCCGCCTCCAGGCTTTTCAGACTCTCAGCTGTGGAGGTTGGGTTCAGAGGCTTATTTTGTTAACCATTTTCATTTTGCATGGAAAAAAAATTACATTCCACAATGCTTATGTTTGAAGTATTTTTCTTGTCAGGCACCAGAGGGAAGATTCAGTGAGTATAGTACCCCACTAACTACCAAGCTCTGATTCAGAAAATACATACACTTCTCAGTTACACAACAGCCCAAAATCACATTCTTATTGGGATTACTAAACTGTAGATTACTGACCATTTTTTGCGGATTTCCTCTTTGTTATATGAGATAGTAATGGCACTGGAAATCCACACTGGATTTCTAACTAATTCGCAGGCTCAATGCTGTGAAAGCAATCCATAATACTGGAATGCCGCTATGAAATAAAACAAAGCACAACAGCCTGATGTTTCATTTTCATAGTTATTCCTGTCATCGCTTTTGTAAACTGTATTTTCAGGTAAAAAGATGAAGTTTCTAACATTTGTTTAGAATCTCCTATCCTCAACTCCAAACACTAATCTAAACAAGAGTGTTGTCAGGAGTTTCCCACATCACTTTGAAGGGGGGGGGGAAGCTTCACTAAAGTAATATTTAATTTAAAGCTAACAAGTCTTAAATGATGGTTGGTAAAAAAACTCAGTGTTCCTGCATCCTGGCTTGCTTTCAAAGGAAGGAGAATCAAGCCTACAAATGGCCAAATGTCTGAAGCCTCTGTCTGGCCAGGATGTACTTGCAACTAATTTAGGCATCTGCTTTTGATGATGCCTTTTTGGGCTATTGTAGGAAGCAGCCTGCACTAATAGTCATGCATGCCATTTTTGGCAGTAGGCCTGTTTCCTTAATTAAAGTAATTTTATTCATACAATCAATAAACACACATTTCCTTCCTAAATATATCTTGAAAAAATGTTAATTTAGATAGAGTAATAGAGTATTTGACCATGCTATAATAATATTAAATCAATATTTGAAGGAGATTAGGGAACATCTTTGAGAATATCAATATCTTCACTAATAGATTAATAGTTCATCACATACTTAACAATAACTTAAAAAAATAAATCAATATTTAAGCCATGTTAGAACAACTAAGAAGGAAAGTCTAGATTAAGGCTGCTTTTTGCTCTCAAATGTAAAAACTCTCCAAACATATAAAAGCAGAATGACAAATTAAGTTCACCTTGGTACTTAGGATTTCCCAAATCAGCTTCTTAACATTGAAGTGTATTTTATGCTCTATTTTTAAAAAAATGCATACTTTATTGCTTACTTTCACACTTATACTAAGAAATTTAACTACAGACCTGAATACCAATACAGAATTCCTTTTGGGAATGCTGAATTTCAGGCTAGACCCTCACCATCTACTCCAAAGAGCACTTTGCTCTAAGCAAAGGGGTATAATTAACTTGTTCCTATTTCTTGTTTCGGGGCACTTGGCCTCAGCACCATGTGATGAAGGTCTATGGTTCAGTGGGAGCTACCCAGGCAACCGCTGTGCAGTCTCAGGATGGGCAGGTGCATAGAGCTGCCATGTAAACCACTCCGCCACCTCCATTCTACCAGCATCATTATCAGATGGGTTTTCCTGACTCTCCACCTAGGAAAGTCTTCTCTCTCTGCACATCTGAGATTTGAAGCCATAAAAACCTGGTTCTGTGCTTTGTCTTTTGCTTGTCTGTGGCAAGGAAGCTCAGAGAAGTTTTTCACCACTGCAGCCACCATGGTTTCCAGGCTTTCCAGGACTGGGAAGAAAGGGTGAGAGGAGGGTCCCTGAATGAAAGCTAAAAATAACTTCAGTCCAAAATGGCCAAGAAGTGATGAAGGGTACCAGTGCAGAACCACACTTGTACATAATGAAATCTCTTCCTGCCTTCTCCACTTTCACTGAGTGGACACAGGCACAGCAAGGCCTGATGTCAAGTGGGCATCACACTGTCTTCCTTGCTCTCTTCATTTCTCTCTGCACACATAGACTGTAAGCTCCCTGCCCCTCAAGTTGCCTTCTAGCTCTGTGTTTGCACACTGTCAAAATCTGTGGTGGTGGTGGTGGCCATAGGACTGGATCACGAGGAACTTCTCAAAATAAACCACAACAATTACAAAATATCCAGCCATGCTGAGTGGTGCTTGGATGCTCTCACCTGAAAGGTGACAGTGCAAGTAGTTATAGGGATGATGCCACCCAGAAGAGCTGTGCTAGAGCAGGAGAAAACATATGACTTAGGATAGCAAAAGTTCAACAGATACCCAAGGCATTTGTCTGTCAGTAAAAGCTGAAGTTCAACATGGATCTGTGCCCCAATTCTGTGATAACTGAGAGGTGCAAATGGAGGGGACCTGACAATTACCTTTAGTATGTTCCTGAACTCAAAAGGATGATGGATTTCCAAAACACACTGATGTAGTAAGGAAGAAAAATAAAGCATACTCAGCATTAGAGTCCCAGTTACCTGAATAATAGACATTAATCACACAACAGGACACAGTTTTTCAAGTTGTAAAATAAGACAAACTCCCTAATTTCACATACATCATGGGATCTATCGAGAATTCACTTCTGCTCATGCATTCCAAGAGACAGAGTATTTTCGGTTTCATGGTCTAAGAAGCAGATAAAAACAACAAAACTGTAGTTTGGAGGCCAATATTATGTCCAAATTAAATATGATCTCAGGCTGCTCCAGCATCTTGTTAACTGTGTATTGCATAATCCATCAATCAGCTGATGGATTACTTGTGGGACTGTATTTGTGAAAGCAGCCTCCCCCAAACCACTGCCCTTACTTGCAGGAGTCATCAGTGGGAAGAAAAGTAAAATCCAGGTTTTGATGTATACAACAGCAACTTAGCAAAATACTTCTCAGTAAGAAGCCTCTCTCTGCATTGATGTATCCCTTTCTCCAACTGCACTAGGTACAATTCCAGCTGCTTCATTACTCTTTATTGAAGCATTTTTGGTTGTCTGGTGGGCTTTGACATTTCCTTTGGTGTATTTTTAAATAGTGTTGGAGGGGAGAAAGCATTATCTAGCTGGGCACCTCTTTCTTGCTTTGACTGGAGGGGCCAATTCACAGAATAAGACTTGAGACTTACTTGCTTCACCCAGTGTGAGTAGTTGTTTTCCTTTTCAGATTCACTCGGCAGTAGTTTCGTAAACAGAAAAAGAGTGAATGGCCTGGGACAAGCAGCAAAGTTCTTGTGCTGTAGATTCATTGCATTTTCGGCTGATTATAGAAAACAACCTATTTTAAAGTGTTTATAGGAAGCTATCAGAATTTCTTTTTGTTTATACTTTTCATTTATTTGGAAATTAATATAGTCCACAGTGTGTATAAATGCCACAAACTTAAACCTGGCAAATGCATAGCACATGCTCTTGAGAAATACTGTAAAAGTCTCCCAAGGCTTTTTTTCACCCCCCACCTCCACCATCTAAAATCTGTATTGAATGAAGCATCTGGTTGCCATTCTTAACTCCCTGCAAAATGATTCAGAAATGACCCATTTCTCATTTCCAATAAGAAGACTTAATTCTATCTGTGTGGTACTGCAAAGCGAGCATAAATTCTCCAATCTCTTCCTACTTATATTATGGTAAATCAAGTGGCTTCAGTGCAACTAATCCTGATTTACTTCAGTGTAAGCCAGGAGAGACATAAGGGCTCTAGATTTCCTCACTGTTTGTTTTCATACAGTATTTTCTCCTTTTGATGGTTATCCATTAGCCTGTAAATCTTAGTGCTAAACTCATACAGCTGATTAATTCTTGAAGGGTTTGGCCTACTTTTAGCAATATACTTGAGCCAACTTCAGCAGTCTTATCTCCAGATCCCATGAGAAGGTGCTTGCCTGAAGAATTTAGACTCAGCTTTATAGCTGACCATCTCTGTAAACTGCCCTAATGTCTGACTGTGCACACCTTCAGGTGCTCACCAGCATACTATTCCAACATTTATATTCACAATTTCTCTAACTTCTTTCATTAAGCACAGTTAGCAACTCAAAATCCTTAGACTTTAGCATGGTACCTATGTAAATATTCCCAAGGGAAAGGACACACTCAAGAGGTTTCTGGGGGATTCTGAGGATCCCTCACCTTACTGCTCTTGAGGTAACATTTTGACACCTCCTAAGTGGAACAGATACCAGGCTGAAGCTCGAGCTTAATTGTTAATCAATTCAGATGCCAGTTAAGAGATTGTTTCATGAGTATGTCATCTGATTCCTACAGTAGTGTGGATGAAAAGTCCTAAAATGCCATTTTCTCTCTGCAGTGTATTAAAAAAAATATTAGAAGCATGATACCATCAGAATTGTCCCCCCTGCCTCATCAAGCCTTTAAGTTACAACTTGCTCAAGGGTTTTAGAAAGTTGATAACCCTCAATCATTACAAGGTAATGTGTTTGCATCTAATAGTTTTTCATTAAAGAGTGATACCACTAGAGATTTAATGGTTTAAAAATACTGGCTATTTTGATCAACTAACAAGTATAACATCCCTGTAAAGCCTTCCCATGAGTACAAATGTCCCTAAAGTGTCAACTGCTGTACATAACATTATTTTTATGTAGGAAACTGAAATTAGTGCATAACAAAACATCAGTCTTACATCCCTCTGCTCATAAATTTCTAGATTATGTAGTAGTCTGTCCTTACACAGTTGACATGATTTTTTTCCACCTGAATTATTTAAAATACTACAGAGCATTCCTAGAGCTGTATTACCTCAGCCTTCCCAAATCCTGTGACACAATTCCTTTAAGCAGGAATACACTACATCATTCTTTTGCTATCACTACTGAATTTAGACAGCATTATTCCCTTTCTATTGTGCGGCATAAGAAATTAAGTGAATTGTCTAAAATCATACACCAAGCAAGATGTACAGCCAGGACTTTATTTTGGAATTCTTCATTCCCTATTCTTCTAACGCAAGTAGAATAGCATGAGAAGGACACAAGCTTTAGCAATGTAACCTTTCCATGCCATTTTACTTAAAAATTATTGTTAATTCTGTCTTTGCATAGGGTTGTTATTGAATGATGTCTACTGCTTTTCCATTCCTGAGACACTTGCCTATCACCTACCATGACAGGAAATTAAAACTATTTATAATTCGCAAAGTGCTTTGGGGCTTCTGGGGATCAAAGGTACATTGGAAATGGAAAGTATTTCATAATTTTAACTGAACATCCTAGCTTCAGAGTTGTTTCTCTCTGCAAGTAATAAATTAGCATTTCCTCTTCTAGTTGCTGTCTTTTGGTCTCTGCTATCTTTAATGTGAATTTGCAACTGTCAAAATGAGTAATATGCAGCATCAATTTAAACCCAGCTTTTCGATAAGTTCAGCATAATAGTTTCATTTTGTCTCGATTCTGTTGATTGCTATTAAATTCTGGATTGTTTTAAACTCTCTGAGACCATCTTTGAAGTATGAATTATAAACTGTAGGCATTTATTAGAATTCAGCTTGAGATAGAATACTCATTTAGCTGGAAAACTTTTCTTTCTGTCCTTTGCACTTGATACAGAAGAGGTGAAGGAAATATAATTTGCCATTTAAGAAAGTATAATGTTTAAAGAAGCAGCTTTATAAGTTATTATAGATTAGAAAAGAAATAAAAGAACCTTCACAAACAGCATGGGTGGAGGTGAAGAACCACACACAACTTGCTTTCTGGCCATCTACACAATTCATGACTGGTCAAAGACATTGGAAGAGAAATGATTTGAAAACATGAAGCTCAGAATAACAACTCCTCCCATTCACAAAATAAACTTTCCTCTAAGTTGGAAATGGAAAATGAATTCATCAATTCTTGCAAGTCAAAAGATTTTTATAATAATATGGCTTACAACACACTCCCTAAGAAACTTGTTATTTCTGTGTGACTATATGCTCTAATGGATCAGAGCTAGGTGTGGTGTTTGACAGTAACATCCCACATAAACCCTCTCCCCTCTTTCTTTTAAGTATTTGTTATTCCAAATGCTTATTGATACTCAGAATAAACAGCAACATCCATAGGTTTTCTCCACTGACACAGACACTTTTCACAGGCTCAGCTATTTATGATATTGTGCAAAAAAAAATCCTTGCCTCTCTGCTTTGCAAAATATGAAATACTTAAATCACTGAGATCAATATCAGAAATGGACGGAGAAAACAATGCCTAGAAGTAGATTAACGTCAGGCTTGAAAAAACAAAATTGAGACTAAAATTACAATTCAGACTGGATGATACTGAAATCTTGTGGGCCGTTCTTTTGATTTTTTTTTTCTTCAAGAGCATGGATGATCATGTAAGATCATCTGAAGGGTGTTTATAGCATGCTTGACAAATAGATTCAGAGGTTTTTTAACATCTTGTTACTTTATATATTCTCCCTCGAGAAACCATCCAATATGCGAATTTCTATCTGAGTTCTATGCAAATATTAAGCAACTATTATTTAAGCCAGATGAAGATACTCAGTCTCTTCTTTTTAATCTAAATCCTATTTTTAAGTGTCTGACTTTTTATTCGTCAATCTAAACATCATATTTTCTATTCCAACTGAAGTCATCACTAGTGTTGATAAACTGATTACTGAGTCTTCTTGATCAAAGACCAAATGGTAACCAAATTGCTACCAAACGTATACTGGCTTCCATTTTTAATTTTTCTTTCAAGGACACCAACAATTTCATCAGAATGATTCATTAACAATTCCTTAGTCCTAGTACAAGTCTTGAGTTTCTTGCTTCCCTAATCTGGAGCAATATCCTGTATTTCCTCCAAACCTATAAAAAGGAAGGATACAGCCTTGGCTTCTGGCCAGCTTCATCTTGGCCTTGATTCTAATATTGCAGGTGAAACGTCATTTTATAGCTGGACAGTTATTTGTGCTTGAAATTACATGTCTCAATCATCTGGTAGAATCACCGATGTAACCTTTGGCATAGGTGCAATCCCAGCATGAATCAGTCATCTTCAATATGATTAAAATGCAAATACCTGAATATCCCGGTAATATTTCCAAGTAAACAACGCACTCAGTAAGGAAAACTAGGAAGTTTTCACACCAGTGAGGTATGTCAATTTAAGGAAATGCATAGACATAAGATTTAAGTAAACTGGGGGGAAAATGGCAAAATATTACACTTCCAGGGCCTCAAAGCCCCTGAGATGAAATGGACAATATATAAGTAATATATAGATACAAAGAGATAAGGAGAGTGATGAAGCTAAAGGTATGATATGGTCTTCTGCCCAAAGTATGTATAAACCTCTGTTCCAGTTTTCATCTATCCCTCCCTGCTATCCATGGTCTCAGTTATTTTTCCTGTTCCTTTTTTATTCCATCTCAGCTTGACATTATTTTCCCCTCTTTCCATTCTGATGTTCTTAACCTTTAGTCCCTGACTTCAGCACAGTAAGTCTAGTGTGACATCTAGTTTATCTCTTCTAAATAATCTCTCTTTAAAAAAAAAGTATTTCATAAAAATAGCATTGAGATTCCCTTCCCCTCCTGAACAATAAGTTGATCTGGCAGAGGACTTCTGGAGAGGCTATTTCATTATTAAATTGAGACAACTACCTTAGATGGAAGTGGCAAAGTAAAAATGGATGATTCATAAATAGCTGTGCATGCACACAATTCAAATCTGGGGCTTCCTGTGGTGATGGTATTTATTGTTTTCAAATCTAAGCATTCGTGCAATGGATAGTGAAGCCAGAAAACTGAGCTTAAAAAGTCATTTTAGATTTGTCCACTTTTGCCAGACAAGTTTGAATTCTGTTTGGAAGCTTTCTGCACGGTGATAAGATGCCATTGCCTTCCCTTTTGTTTTTCGTCTCTCCTTCCTCACCCCAGCACAGAAGGCAATCAAGAGACTGAGGAGAAACAAACTAGAGAGACAGAGGAGGAGGATTTCCTCAAGAGACAGGGAAGACAGAGGTTGTGGTTTCTACTCTCCTGCCTAGTAAATTACATTCCAAAAGCATTGTGAAATCTCACCTATTTCTGAAGTGGAAACCTTACCTGTGGGTCTGCCTCACTGGTCTCAGCCCCAGCCCAATCTCAGTACCTTTAATATAGAGCCCACTCTTGTTCTTGAGCATAGCCAGGACTGTTGACTTCCTCTCAGCAGGAACTGGACTGTGACCATGTCTAGTAGCAACAAATATCAGAATGAATGCCAAAATGCTGCTTATGTTCCCCACAATGCTGATGAAGAAAATGGAGAAATGGCATGCCATCAGGACCATTCAGCCACAGAAAAAGTATGTTTCTTTATTCATTGCTCAGAAACCCAGATTTACACTGACGTCAGAACAGCAATGAATCCCAGCATGCTACTGGAAGCTGTGAGGGTTTTAAAGCCTCCTGGCTCCCAAGAGTCAAACTGCTTCCCTGGACTCTGTTGGGCCCAGACACAACTGGGGAAGCAGAACAGAAGCCTTCTTACAGGGCTCCTGATATGTGTACCCTGCTGCCAGGTCAGATAAGGCTTTATGCCACTGAGAACACTTTGCGGGCAAAAGTCGGATTTGTTGGGTTGACATGACACAGGCCACTCTGTTTTCCATAGAAGACAGCAACTGGAAACCGAGCAGAGAATTACACAGAGCTGTAATGACTGTGTACACTGTGCAACATTCATCATTGGTATTGAAGACTGACTGAGACCATAATAAATACATGACTATTTGATATACGTCCTCAAAAAGGTCATCCAGAAGCAAGCATATCATGGGAAGCCCCTCCTGGCATGAAGAGCAAGACCAGCCAAATTGTTTTAACTCACCAGTATATTTTTAGAGTTCATTTAAAACATTTTGTCATGTATGTTCTCTTTTACAGAATGATACATCACCACTGACAGTCAGTGCATACTGTTTTCATAGCCTAGCTTTCAAAAATATTATGAACAAATATCACAGTGGTATTGTTATAATGAATTACAGTGATGTGTTTCCTGAGAGAGTGCCAATGACTGGTTTATATCCTCCATGATGTTTCTGTCATAAGAAACGTGGCACAAATCTTTTCCCAAGGTTTAGCAGAATGTTTAGAGCAATAATGTCACACATTTTTTTTCTTTAAACAGTTTTTTCTAAGCCTTGATGTACAGCCTTTTAAAATTTTATTTTAATATGGTCAATGATCTAACAACACTTACTGCGTTTGAAGTTGCTTTATTGTAATCTGGAAATAATTTTTGTTTGACTCTCACCAACAGCCAAACATAATAAAAGATGTATAAGCCAAACAATGTTACACAGAGGCTCTCAGGACTACATGAGGTTCTCATACCACCGTACAGTCCTGCAGTATCAGAGTCCTGCAGACAAGCAGAGAAGGAAGCACTGAGCCCTCCACATCTGCTGGTAGCTGATCTGGGAGGCAAAGAACATCTAGCAATGCTGCAGAGAACCCTCTTCAGGTTCCTGTTTGAACACCTGTCCATTACAGGCTGGGTAGAAGCTTCAAGCTTTCCCTGAGGGTGTTTTGCTCCCAGTAACTAGGCATTGTCCATGCACTAGTATCAATGCCTTGCTAGCCCCCAACAACCTTCCCAGCTGAACCGCTCCCTCAGGAATGATATGCCAGCAGGCACCCTTAGAAAAACATGGCTAGATGAACATGAAATTCTTTTTATAAGATCTGTAGGGGGGAAAATGTCATATGTTTGCCAGCTGCTCATCTTGATATAGGCTTGTAGTTGGAGCTATTAAAAACACAGGATCTTTAACTTTTTCTTTTACGTGGTTTTTAATCTAGCCTACCCCGTGAGAACAAAAGTTCATTTAACTCCAGCTGTGTTCCACCACATTCATTTCAATAATGTTTGGTCTACTGAACATACAGAATTAAGTACCTGTGTGTTCTGAAGTGGCATAGATATTTTGTCTCAGGCTCTCAGATGATCTGCACAAAAACATACTACGGGGGGAGGATTATATGCAAATGTATATCTGGCCATAGCTGAAAAGGCAACATTTGCTAACAGATATACTGCACAGTATGGTAGGCATTTTTCAACACACTGAGTAAGATAGAATAGCCATTGCCTTTACAATTTTGCAACTCTGCCTGACACATTAAATGTTGCCTTTACAATAGTAATCCATCCATATGGTTTCTAAATGCTCTTTCAGTATCCCAAAGAGTTTTTGATCTCACAATGCTCCTTTTGCTTCCCACACAAAGATATTTCTCTCACTAAAGACCAAAAAACCCAACCCTGCCCCAAAATCAAATGCAAGCAAGAACATTTCCAGAATGATAAGAAGATCAAAAGTAGTGAGTGAAAACAAAAAACTCTTTGCCTAAAAGAAGGGAAAACCCTAAGGGGCCCAGAGCCACATTTTTTTAATGTGACAAGCACTTAGAAGTGTAATTGATGGGGCAGTTAACATGGCTCTTGACCAAAACAGCTCATATGCGATAGCAATGTCACATTAACATGCCAAAAATCATGCTAATAAGTATACCATGAAATCACAACTACTTCATAAAGTAGGAGAAAAAAGATCCCCTGTGTTAGTAAATCTATTCAAAGTTTAAGTTTAAAGGGCTATATCGTGATTTCAGATTATTCCTACAAACAGACACAATAAATTTTCAAAACCTCCCTCTTTTCGGCTGTATTAGGCTATGCTACCTTTGCTACAAATACGATAAAGGAAATTGTCTACAGTCCAGGTTTACAGTGGAAACCAATTGCTTCCCACACCAGGGAGAGGCCCGACCAGGTCATTTATCAGAAATCACTAATGCCTAAAGCCATGGGTCACTTTTCAACCCAAAGGATAATAGTTTTTCCTTTCAACTACAAATTCCCGTCTAGACATGCTTTAGGATGCCTTTTGAAACGTCTTTTTGCTAAAAGTGTGCTCCAGTGTCAGTTACCCTCATCCGAGGCTTCTTCACATGAACCCAGAGCCACCTGCCTCTCACAGGCAGTAGGAAAGCCTGAAACAGGCAGAGTTCCTTGATGCATGATTTTTTTTTTGCTGGATGGTATTCACTGATTCTCTTTCTGACATCTAGAGCACTTGTAATTAATATATATATACACACACAACTTGGTATTATTTTGCCTTGTAAATTCTGTTTACTACATAAGTTTGATGCATAATGAAGCAGAAGAACAAACACACACATACTTACAATGAAGGTGTGGCTCTACAGGTGTTCTGTTTGCTCCTGTAGGGTGTGGCAAGCTCCAGAAAAACATATGGAAAGATAGTTGCTGTCACAAACACTAGAGAGCCAAGCTCTATCAAGCCACACATGCTGCAAGTTGACAGTCTCTCCTGACAACGTTTACTGGTTACCTTATGTCATGCAAGAACTTTGGGCACACCATAGTTACTAAGATTAATTTTCAGTATCTGTAGCCTTCTGAGACAGTTTGCTACTAATTACAAAGCTTACATTTATTACAGGTGCATGGGGTCACTGTTGATATTTCAGCTCTTAATGGCCTTTCTTCAAGTACACACCAGAGCACAGCATGTCTCTGTTGTTCAGCGCCACACAGACCTCAAACCACCAGTGGAGCCAGCCATCAGCCATCAGAGACAAATTCACTAGTTGCAACCAAATTTCCTACTGTATCTTAACAGCTGCTACACAGAAAAGCATCAGGAGTGAGTACCCAGTTGTTCTTTACTAAATGACTTCAAAAAGTTTAAAATTGCACCTCACTACCTCCAACCTGGAAGCAGTTTGAGGTGACTTAGAGTAACCTGAAGTCTGTGCCTTTCCCTGAACCCTGCAAAGCAGAGCTCAGGGATGCTGACAAGACAGTGCAAGCTCCTTCTGCCCCACTTTTCTTCCCTCTCCTACAGACTGTAATCTGCAGAAGCTGTCAGTCCTGCAATTTGTGTGAACATTAATTTCATGGAAAGATAGCAATTCTAGCTTAGAGTGGCTCATCTCTCCAGGCTACATACTAGTTAAACTAAATGACTATACATATATATATAAAACTCTCAGATACAGCATATGATAGTTGCAAATATTTTATGAATCATGACTAGCTTGGAAAAAAAGAATAAAGATGAAAGTAGTGAAAACAGTGACTGAAAACTTTATGACAGAACATGATGAATTTGATTAGTTATGATTAATGGGGGTCACATTTTGTCCCTTGTAAATAGTTGAGTAATTGCTGTAAATCCATGAAAATATTCACAAAAAGTGAAAGGTTTTAGCACGAACATCAACCCACACAGGAAATACGTAATGCATTACTACAGAGCTGTTCAAAACCTAAATTTCTTACAGCTTGAGATACAACATTTTCCCTTCAATTTCTGGCATCATCATCCACTTCTTTACCCAAACATGATCACAAAGTAACCCTCTGGCAACTAAAACTCCAGCTTTGTGAAAATTATTATTAAAGAAGCATGCACACATCATTAGCAACTCTGAAGTGATTTTTTAAAATGTAAAACTATGTTCATTGATCTAATAACAGTACTAATGTATCAGCTCATAATAGCTGGGGCTAAAATGAGGATGTGTCATCTTGAAAAGGGCCTTCAGTGTTTGAACAGTGATACAAATGTCTGCACTGAGTTTCATTTGGTTACAGAAAGCAGGAGACAACCGAGATTTCTTTATCACAAAAGGGTCTCCATGATGTCACACTCAAAACATGATCAAACTGTTTGCAGCAGGGAGAAATTCAAGTGTGTCCCCAGACCCTGGAGACCACTTCTCTGCCCCTGCCACACATCCAGTTGTCCACCAGCCTGCTGGCCCTCAGGAAAAGCCCTTGCACAGCTTGTCATAGATCTAATACCCATGGCGACTATACCTGCTTAGGCTGAAAATGCATTTCCCTTTCCAATGCAGAAAAGCTGAATTTTAATCTCCTGCCACCTTACCTAAAGGGTCTTCATAGACTTTTCAGGTAGACTTCATGATTAAAGTGTTTTAGCTCCAACTCAGGAACTGACTGCTTATCCAGAGCCCCAGTGGTGATTTAACACCCTCCCAGAAGTTGCATTTGAATTCTTCCAACTTAAAATGTAACATGACTGCTGCTAAAAACTGAAGATGCAGCATGGTGTATTTATCAAAGTCATTTCTGTATTTGATGAATACTGCCAAGCTGTGCAAGCTACATTATCGAACTGTATCAGCCTTAAGTTAAAAATATCAACCAGAAAATGCCAGACACAGGGTATAAGAATGTTCCCTCTTGCTGCATATTTACTCAATTAGCTCTGCAGACAAGGGCATAAATGACCCATAGGGAGTATCTTTCAGCTGTTAAGCAAAACGCAGTTTGGTTTACCAAGTACTAAAGGTTTTGATGTTTTGAAAGCCATTTTGTCTTCAGAGACTCTCTAATGAAAATCTGAAAACATTTGCATTGCTTTAAAATAACTTCTGAGATTTGATGTTTTATTCTTCCAGTATGGATAATGGTGTAAGTTTTCAAAGTAAATAAAAAAAAATCCCATTAGCAATGAAATACAATGTCACTTGGAACAAAAAAGTACCATGTTTCTTCTTGAAAAGGTCCAGTTTTATTCCTTTATCTTCATCTGACTTGCCAAAACTGTACCAAAAATTCTCCTTTCCACGCTGAAAACCAAATAATTTGCCCTTTTTTCTTGTTCTTCAAAGCATTTTTTAAAAAAAAGGACACTTTCCTCCTCAGTATCCCTTGACTATGGTCAATCTCTAATTTTCTGCAGAGATGCCTTGAATAGATCTTTGCTTCAAACCTGCTGTTGCTTCTGCTTGCACAAGCCAGGGCAGGCTGGCAGATAACTAAATTAATGTCCCCTGACATTGCAACACTGTCAGCCCAGAGTCTGTTATTTGGAAGGCACTGCCCAAGGCTAATGCCTGGCAATCTGGGCATGAGTCTCTCTCGTATGAGCAAACACACTACTGTTATTACCCGGTGGTGTTGCATTATTAGCTGCACTGGGAAGCTAATGAAATAAATTTTAGTAATTAAATGGATCCAAATATTCCATGTTGTCACCTTAATACACAGTGTAAGTCTTTGTCACTGTATCCTCTCAGGATGCCTTTTCACTAGAAGACAATTGTCAAAGATAAGAAGAATTAGCTAGAAGTAGACGACTATTTTTTCCACACACAGATTCCTGTTCCTGATGCCCAAAAAGACTTCATGTTAATGTCTGTCAGGTGAGAAGACAGGAATTTTCACCAAATACCCAGGTTGCAGGGGAAAAATCTGTAGTCACAACACATTTTGGCACCATGTTTTAAACACATTGTGAAGGTTAAAAATCAGACTGCTGAAAAGGAGCTAGGTAGGACTCTAACAGTAACATTCTATAAAAGGCCATGCACAAGACAGGAAATCCGGAGTGCCAGGGCATGAAAGACATAGCACTGTAGACAATAGGCAGTTATCTACACTGGGAACCAGGTAGCTGCTCAAAACAGGAGAAACTTGTGCAGGAGGGATGGGCTGCTTGTTCATCATGAAACTCAGCACATCTCTATGAAAAGCTAAAACAGCGATTAAGAATCAAACCTAGAACGAGGGGACAAGTCAATACAGGTAGAAACACAATTCAGACTGAGGCAACCTATGAAGTGGTCATAACTAGAGTACAACACATTTCTGAAAGAGTCAGGAAGAAAGTAAGCAGCACATGGTCAGTGAGTAAGGAAGGATAAAATAGGCTGCCTACCATGCCAGCTGGATTGAAGAGGAAATAATAAGCAATGGTGTAAGAACAATACTTGGAAGTTCTTCTGCATTAATACTAGAGGTTGGAAAAGCTGGAGAGGGAGCTAAAAGGCTTGGCATCAAATAGACAATCCTGATAAAACAGGCTTCTTAGAGTGTGAGGGAAAGAGGATAAGATGCGGTATTACCTGCTTGATGGGAATGATGAAATAGGACACACACATCATGAGAGGCACTGTATGTGAAGGATATTACACAGTGGCACAGCATAGAAAAAGTTACAGGGGAAAAAGAAGCACAAACCTTGTGAGTGAAAAGAACAGACAATAATAACAACAGCATAGCTGTGCCACCAACCTCTGATTGGGGCAATGCCAGAATCACTCAGGGAAAACTTAATGAAATAATACAAGCTAAAAATTTAGGTCAGGTACAAATTCAGAGAGACTACAATTAACCTCACCTGACTGAGTAAAAGGTGCATTAAGACACAAAAATCTACTTTTTTTGACACAAACACTTCATACTTAAAAACCTTATTGGAGTTGGATTCAGCTGGTACACAGGACAACAGGGAGAGGTGTTCTAAATAAGTGATCACCATACACCTCAGGTTAGAACTAAAAAAAAAAAAAAA
>VXAU01003165.1:245227-259915 GCA_013399695.1 Formicarius rufipectus
TTCTTTCCACAGACAGATCAAATGAGGTGGCTTAATTGCTCTGCACATGCTTGGCATGCTCCTAGCAGCCAGAGGCACAGGAGGAGGAGACAAGTCCTCCAGATACCATTACGCACTTCCTAGAGCAGCATGAATACTGTTATACTTCCTTTCAGGTTGAATACTTGGTCCAAACCACCTATCACCTGCACACAAATGAACAGTGGAACAAAACAAAATGTCAACATGACAGCTAACAAAAGGAAGTGCCCTCTCCAGTCAAGCCAAATATATAAATTCACCAGTCAACACTACATTAAGTATCTCAGAAAAAAAAAAAAAGGAATCACTTGAACTTTGACTCCCTTTCAACACACTTAATGATGCTGTTTACAATATTTTAGCATCTCACCAGGTTTTAATACAATGACTGTGCTAAGCTACTGTGGCAGTACTTAGTGTTTAACCCAACAAGAGCCCTGGCCCAGTGCACACAACTGCTTCCAACAGAACACACACTCAGGGAGTTTCAATCTCAGCAGCAAACACGCCTGAATGTTTCCTCTCTCAGTACCACAAATGTTTGCAATAAATTACTTACAAAATATAAGCCTGATTCACCACTGCATTACACCATTTGTACACAGCTGACTTCAACAGAATTACACTAGTGCAAAAGAGAAGTAGGGGAGGGGTGAAGCAATCCCTGTGTGCAGATAATTAACCATCTTTTTCATTGAACCATAATATACTTTCTCCATAAACTGGCAACAGAACCAATCAGTGTACACATTTCATTTCAAATACAAAGTAATTTTAGGAGCTAGCATTATTGTACTGTTTGAAATATTCTCTGTTCTCATCAAATGATTCCCCCTGTAATTGATGTCATAAAGAATATCTGTGTTAAGCTGTCTTCATTTCCACAGTTTTCAGTCCTTATGATGATCAATTATTTATATACAGACTAGATGAAAGGCAAGATTGTAATGACTCCAAGAGATTTAAGAGTGATATAATAAATCTTGAAAGCAGAACTCAAGGGGGTGATGGTAACAAAAGCCAGTACTGGACCATCATACTTTGCTATTTTTAGAAGTTTCGCTTCCACCTCTCCCCCAAAAAGATTACCGAAGCAGCACCTCCTCCTGCAGTCCTTCTCCTTTCGTGCCAGCAATAAACCTTTTTCCCCATGAGATCCCTGCCACCCTCATCCTTTTCAGCTTCTTCTCTCGCAAGGACAGCAAAAAACATGTTCTTTTCTGTTCTATCAGTCCAATCATTTCTGTTGCCAGAATGTCCTTACTGAGTGCCAGGGGAAATTGTTTTATATGATCTTTAAAGACGTTCTTCTTGGACAAAGTACATTAGCACACCTTTACCCCACTAATAATCACTGAGGGCTTCAAAATTTACATTTGTATACAAAGTTTCCAAAACCATATGGTTGGCTTTGGTTCACAGCCACAATAAATAAGCCTTGTCACCAGTCAGTATCCATGTCACATGTAAATTAAAAAGGACATATACTTCTTCATATGCATGTCATCAGATATGAAAAAAACTGACAAAAAATACCAATTACTTAAAAAAAATAAAATCAAAGTTCTGAACCATGCTTCCATCTGCCTCCTTTTTACCCCCCCTACAGTTCCCTAAAAAGATTCAACAGCTAAGGGTCACCAGTGTATTTTCTATGATCCACTGAACCATCAGACGTGTCTAAGCATGTGGTTCCAAGTACAGCTTCCAGCCACATTTAGGGACATACATATTTATTAATTATTCAAACAAATCAACTCACATCAAAGGATATCCTTTGGATTTCATAATAAAGACATTGCCTTAATCTTACAAGTCTCCATGCTTACAGTAATTCTCTGTAGTAACTTGGACACAGGCATTAGGTATTAAAATAGATAATACATTTTTAAGCACATGTTGCAACTCAGACCAATGATCTGGGCGAGCAATTCTGGAAAACTGTAAAGAACTTAATTTTCAAATTTACTCTTCATTGCATGAATCCCAAGCTCAGTTGAATGATATCAATTGGGACAACAAAAAGAAAGGATGAATAATTCTTTAAAGGCCAAAATCTGTGGGTAAATACAGGGTAAATTCCAAAGTCTTTAAGTAATACAAAGATTCTCACTGGAATTTGGTTTCAACAAGTGCTTCAGAATTTTATTAGTGATATTAAAAAGATGTACAATAGGTACACCTTGCAACATGATCTTATATTTTTAGAGTGTACTAAAAAAAAACATTTCCCATAGTGGTACACAAATTATGTGACTAAAAAAATTATATATTCTAGGATCAAGTTTTGTAGGAAAAAAGACAGCAGTTGTCCTCAATTAAGATTCACAAAATACTATCCTAATTGATTTGTATAACAATAAATGTAGCCATGGCTACAATTAGTGCCAAAGTCTTTTGTCAACTTATTTATTTCTTTCCTTTGGGATTTCTCCTTTTAATAATACACTTGCAAGAAACAATAACTCTTCAAAATGCCTGCATGGAGTTAATTCTAAACGATAAAGCAATCCAGTCCAGAAAGCAGCTAAGATTGAGCTCATGTCAACAGGTAGAATTTACAGTCCCACAAAAAGAAATGTTTAACAGTCAACTATTTAGCTGCAATAAATTAGACTTTCACTGCGTTCTTCTTATCACCACAATCTATAGATGAAAAGCAGTATATAGTAAATTTTTAATTTTATTTATTACCACAGGCAGGATTTTCTAGTAGTATTCTGTTTCTTAATGTGAAACTAGGGATCAAAACTTTATGATGACCTGAAGCTGATTTCTTAACAGTTTTGATTTCCTGCTCTTCATAGTCACCATAAATCTTGTTTTCCTCCTCAAAACTTCAGATGTTTCTAACTTCTTATCTATCAGCCTCTAAAGTGCTTCCAGACTCCCACAAATGTTTTAGCAGACTCCACAGGCTTGCTGCCACTCTACTAAATGTCAGGCCATACATCTCTTATGGGGGAGTCCCCCACCAAAGAAGCCATACCATGGGAAAAATATGTAAGTAGGGAGGACCCAGAGGCCCTCAAGTCTTGGTTGTATTTAAAGTCTGAACCCATGCTGTCATCCTAACTTGCACAGCATACAAACTGATTGGAGATGCCTGTGCTTAAACTCACCAGGCTCAAGTACAACTCAGGCTGTAGCAATAATCCATATCTGCAATCCCAGGGTCAGGCAAGGCTGTGGACCACATCCTCCAGCAACTATTCTATGATGCTTTGCAATGGCGTTGTATGACTGATCTTAACAGGGACCTGTGAAGCCCAGACCATGGACCACATCATGCTTTATCCAAAATGCTGATAGCAGAGACATCATCATGAAGGCATTGGTAAGTTTCCAGCCTTCAAACTGGTTGTCTTTAAAAAGGAGGGTGGGGACTGACACAGGAGAGCACAGACACTGGAAAGCAGGGCAATGAGAAAGGAAAAGGAATTTGCAAAAACATGCTTCATCACAGCATAAGCATTTGAAAACTAGAATCATAATGAAATATTTTGGATTTGCCCTATCTTTGGTCTTTACAAATCACAGCCAGCAGAACAGGTCAATAAGACACTGTTCTGGTCTATCTGACTTTGATATGTGGTTGAATTCCTTTCAAGTGTTCTCAAGGAGCAAACCTGGGATTTTTTTTCCCAGTTTCCTTATTACTTGTCAGGAATTGTCACACTTATAGGAAAAACTGACAGGGCAAAGTCAGAAGGAAAGGACAAGGAACTTACAATGCATACATAGCTATTAGAGCAGCTTCTGTAATACAAAATGCTAAAGCAGTGGAGCTCAGCAAAGCCATTCTTTCACCCAAAAGTAATCTTAAAAAAAAAAAAAAAAAGGCACCACACAATAAAGGATATCCTGGTACTGAAAAACAAGCAGTATAACATGATAGGACAGTATGGTATGGAACAAGGAATCTTGTGTGACACACAGGCTCCTCATGTGAAAAATGGTTTAAGATACCATTCATGACTTTGGTCTGCAATTCTTAGAGAATATAAAGTAAATATACAAACGGCTCCTCTCCTTTGATAGCATTATTCTTTCAAGTGTGCCAGTATATGTGATTAATATCTAGCAACCTAAGGAATAAGGTGCCACATTTGTGTTGCATGAAACATGAAATGACACAGGACTCACTGTCATGTTTCCTGATTGTACTTTCATGTTCAATTATGTTGGTTTTTAAGCTGTTTGTTTTGCTTCTGCTGTTTGCTTGGGCTCATGTGGATATTTGGATCATGTGGCTATTGTCACATGTGGCAAAGTTTATAGTACTTTATACGTTTTTCTATAAGTAGGTACTGAGAATATCCTGCCTTATCTCTGCATTTGAGTCCTAGATGCAGCATTCACAGATGGAATTCTCTTGTGTGAAGCAGAGCTGAATGTTTACAGATGTGTTTGACAGAACTAGCTTTTCTGCTAAAAACTCTTTCCAAATCTTGTTTCTCATAGTAAAATGAAAGAGGTCAAAAAATGGGAATCTACATTTTATGAGAAACACTGTACTGAGAAATACCAATAGCAGCTGAAAAAAAGTGAAGAAAGGTACATGATGTCATTGGAGACTGTTGTTTACCCCTACAAAGTTAAATGAAAAAAAAAAAAAATAGCAGCTGCAACCCTCTTTATTTAGCTTTTCCCACATCCAGGGCACCCTGTCTCAGTTGAATGCTTCACTAGGTGTAAGAATAACAGAATTTTCTCTGAGGAAAAATGGATGCTCCTTTTTTTTTTTTTTAGTATTTTAAAGTGACTATTCTGTTCTACCTTCAGCTGCCAGGGTTCCTGCTCTTTCTCTGACCCATTTACAACTTCAGGCATAGGGAGTCTGCTGGGAAGCACAGGAGTGAATTAACGTTTCGAGACTTCTCTTCCCACACACCCAAACATGGCTCTTTACTGATGATATAATGAGTTGCACTAACAGTTACAAAATTACCCTTCTGATTCCAATTATTTTTCCAAGCAGATGCCGCTAGGTTGCATTCTATTTGGATGCATTCTTATTATTTACTAAATCACATTTCTCAAGGGCAGGACCTGCCTAGTATCAGCAAAGGGCACACAACTCCACATCTGTTCTCAAGCCCCCTCCAATTGCTGTTGATTCTCACTGCATGCTGCTCCCTCCTTCCCCCTCTCCTAAATCTTCCATGCCTCAACATTTTTGTCCACTTTGCCAAGTTCCTCAAACATCTGCTTCCCCCGCCCCTGCTCTTGCACTTAAGAATGTATCTGGCAAAAGCCTGTGTCTAGAATTACTTTCCCCACTAGAAGCCTATTCTTCCCTCTTTTGGTCTCACCCCAGCAAAACACCTCTCCCAGCACCAGTTAAGTCCCTGAACTGCAATTTCCAGTTATGTCAATTCAGATAATTTTTGCTTTTCTCTCCTTCCCTCTTCATGGCACAGGGCTGCGGCAATCTCTCAAAAGTGGCTCAGCAGACCATGACTCTGTCTTTTCACCGGTTTACCTTTGCCTCTAGTGATTACCCCCATGTCTCCTCCATATCGTCTCTACTGCAGGTGCGCAAGTTTCTTTTTTCCTCCAGCCAGCCTATGACAACCTCCTGAAACTCCCCTCAGGCTCTGGATACATTCTTTTTCACTCCTTTAAAATGGAAATGCAGAACAAATTTCCTCCTAAGGCAAATACACAGGAACCAACCACACAGAATCATAGCAATTGACTTCTTTTATCTCTAAGCTCATTCTGTGATGTCGTTACCATTACACATGGCTTTTTTGCACACCCTTTCCAGTCAAGATCCTCTCTACTGTGGCTTTCCTCCTCACATTTCAATACAGGTGCTATCATTAGTTTCAAGAGACTGTTTTGTAGACAAATCTAACAACCACTTAATCCATTTTCATTCCCTCTATGGATCATTATTTTCAACACTCTCCAGTGCATATGTTCAAATAAATATTTATGTTCTCACACCTCTAATTCCTTTGGCATCACATTCCAATTGTCTTAGCTCTTCAACTGATCCTTCAGAAGGACTCTCTCATTCTTTCCTCCATATTCTGCAGGACTTCTCTCTTGTACCACATCAAATTATTTACTATTAGGCCAAAATAAATCAAAGAAAAATTTCAAGACTGAAGACTTGTTAGCTGACTCCCCATGTTCACAGCAGGAATCAGCATCCCTGAAACCCAATGGATGCACAACCACCACCTAAGCCCAGCATAACTTCAACATATTCTTCCCCCCTTTCCTCTATTTTAAGCATTTCCCATCAGTCTCTTGATCTCAGTCACAATGAACTACACCACATGATTACTAGCCTCTTTATATCATGAATTTAAGAAGATTCTCTTTGCTTTGAGCTTTTTAGTCTTCACATTCAGATCAGGTCTAATTTTCATAGCTGAAACTTCCCATAGCTCTCATTCCTTCACAGTTTGGCTGAAAATCCTTCTTTTTTCATCTAACTGAAGCAGCTTTACCTCACTCTAAAGCAAAGCAAATTAAAAAGATCTTTCTTCTAGTTTCTCCTCTGGGGCTTCTCTTTAAGCGTCTTTTAAGTTGGCACTCCTTTCTTACTGCATTTTCTTTTCTAATGGGACAAATATAGTGTTCATTTGACATCTGAGAGTGCAGAAACATCAAGATTAAAACAGACATGACAAACTAGACCAAAAAGTACTCACCACCCTCCTTTTTCTCTAAATTGAGCAGAGCTCATGCAACAGGCAGGAAGGGGTAAAATAGCTTGGGAGACCAAGGCAGCTGGTCTCATCAGACAACCGCACCCAGCTGTTTTGTATATGGGACAGGAAGAGGAAATTAGAAGCTAGAGTAGGAGGATAATTCCCTGTTCAGAAGCTTAATGTGAAAAGACTGTTGTATTAAAGGCTATGTTTGTACGACATAAAGATTTGGACAAATACGAAATACTGTCACTGTTGCATAGGGAAAAGTATTTTTATTTATTTTTCTGGTGGCTTGTGTCTTTTCCTTGCTCTGACACTTCTGCTTTGAATGCGTGTTAACAAGATACTGAAAATTGAAACTGATTTTATTGGATTTACCTTTCCAACTTTTTGCCCAGTTCTTATGTGATTTCCCTTAAACAGTCAATTGTCATAGACTGCAAATTATGAAAATTGATATATTTTCTAATTCCTATGAAGGTTTCAGCCTTAACTTTGTACTGATTTAAATAGTTCTCCCAATGTAAACTTTATCCACAGGATCACATAGCATGCTTCCGCTCCAAAATACTTGTATTAAATTTCTACACTTTATCAAACAGCTGGTTTGGACTATTAAAGGTCACTGGAGCAAGTTTGTGAAGCACTTTGGCAAAGTACTGTAGCTAGATTGAACTTTAAAACTCATATGATATCAGAAGAAGCAACAAGAAAGAAATACTTGTTCTTGCCCTGCTCTTGCTCTCTGAAGAATATATCAATTTCTGTATTACAGTGGTAACATCTTTCTTTTAATACCTAAGTAAATTAATTAGCTAAAGGAAGAAGCCCTGCTCATAAGGATAGAGAGGAATAGTGACTATCCTGCCTTTCTACAGTTTTCCATTGCACTTTTTCATTAGGCATGGTTTGTATTACAAGTAATACACAACACAGCTTAGAACTGCCAATCTTGTAATAATTTGCACCAGAACAGCTTGTAAGATGAAGCAAACTCATTTCCAAACCTCATCACAATCTTTATCTTCATTCTTATTTTTCCTTTCATTAATAAAAATACATAGTCCATGTTACATTTTCTGTGAAGCAATGGAGACTAATGAAATCATACTCTACACACTTGAAATAAAAACTAAATCAAAATTAATAGGGAAATTAGTACAATGTATTCAGAAATTTACCATTACTTCATTAAAAACTACAGTAACATCAAAAAGATGCATATAATGACTGCAAATCTATTCCATGGACTCATAGTTTTCCTTTTCATCACAGATTATAACTTTTAAAAATGAAAAGTTTATTATGTTTTGTTACTAAACACTTTCCTAATGTGTCTACTGCCTAATGACAAAGTTTTAATATCAAGACCACTATTTTCACCTGGTTCTCATAATCACTGCCTGTTCAGTGGGTGTAAATGACTGTATTTTTTCTTTTGTCATCCTTAAAGATCAAAGTGTAAGGAAAGAAAATTATTGCTGTTGATACATCTCAGTTTTTTTGGTAGTGGATATTGCTAGAATGTCTTCTGTTTGGACATTTGTGGAGCGGGGTTTTCTTCAGCTGCACGTGCCATCTATAATGACAATGCTTCTTTTAAGTTTGGGAATAACAAACAGAAGACCAAGTGGCCCTAGTTGTCTATAGCAGTCTCTTACTGCAAACACCTCACAGTGGCTCCACACCACCTCAGTTCTGATGGCATTCTACCTGCTATAGGAGGATTTAGGCATATGGTAGATTCCCAGATTTAATATCAACTTGATTTAAAGTAAAATGAGCCCTGTGCTTGGAATTATAATATTTTCCTCTCAGTGTTAGATATTGTTGTTTACAGATATGCCTTTTTTGTTTATTTGTTTTTTTCCCCTACAACATCACTACAACACCAGTGTAATGCATTACTTCCAAGTGTTTGGCATCCCCAGAATACAAACGGAGTACGTGAACTGCAAATGAGGTTTTCTTCACATAAAAAGGATTGGATTCTGTGAGTAACCCCAGTGAAACCACTTGCATGACTTGCCTTCTAAGAATTCTGGAAGCTGATATACAGAGTAGAATCTCGCGTGAAATATTCTTCAGATTATGTATATTTGGTGAATACATATTGAATATAGGAAAAGGAAGAAAAATAATGACAGTCATTTTGGCCATAGAGGCCTGTTATGATATTAAAACAGATACTCGCATTGATTTGCGTGTACGTAAATACGAAGACTTAAACCCCGACCAATGTTCTCAAATGTGTCTTTGCGGAGCACCTAGTGGCCAAGCAGCTTTATGCAGCAGCACCTCTGCAGTCACACACTTCCCTCTGCGGAAAACGGTGAATACACATGGGTGTGTGAAGGAGAGAGGAAGAAATTTATTCAATTACACCTTCGTTGCAAACTTCTAATAATATTTATCTTCTTTAGGCAAATACCTGTGTAGAAAGAAAATGTCTTTGTCCAAATAGATATATTAAAAAACATAAAAATTAGTATGTTGACTTTGCTATGTTGCCTTTTTTCTTTTTTCTTTTTTTTTTTTTTCTTTTTTTTTCCTTTTTTTTTTNNNTTTTTTTTTTTTCTTTTTTTTTTTTTTTTTTTAATGTGGAAAAGACAGCAACAGATGAGCTATTTAACGAAAAATGTAGGAAACTGTTATTCTACCGAATATAGGTGTGTAAAATTCAGGAAAAAACCTGCTTACTTCTAACAGAATCTATATTGCAGGCAACCATGTATCTTCAGTCTACCACCCATGTGCTGTATCTTCAGTCTACAAACCAGGGTAAATTGTAAAGTGGAAGCAAACAGCATCTATATTAAAAACTAATGATGTAAAAAATGTCTTTAGTAATAATAATCTAAAATGTGAGTAACCTCAGACATGCTGCCTTTCTCCATTATAGAATATATTTTCTCAATTCAACTGTATTCCACACAGTTAGCAATACCTATTCACCGTATTACACAAAGCATACCTTGTCATGTGCAATGTGGAGCTATTGTCTACACAGTAAAGAATAAAGATATATTTGTTTGTCTTTATAACAGGATTTCCTCAATTTATCTTCATTCAGATTTGTTAAATATTCATTTATTCATCGCAGAATCTTCTGTATTTCCATACTCGGCACTCAGACAAAGTGTTAATATGGAATTTTATCTACAAACCATATTTTCTGTTATTTGGTTGTTTCTAAATACACCAGGAAGCACTTAAATATACACTAAATATGCCAGGAAGCAAGGTTTGATGGGAGGTATTTTTTCCCTCTCGTCCTGTCTATCATTGGCACAAACCAATGACAAAAATAATAAAAAAGGTTTGATGCTTTGTGTTACTTATTTTGTTGTTCTGTGAGAAGGCCATTACTGTACAGCAGGAATGGAAATTAATTCTTTCATGTAGCTTCTTCTATGGAATTAAGTTATTTCTCATTATTCCCTACAAAATGAATCCTCCCTATCTCAGGGACCCTCTCTATACCCTTTATATGAGCCAGGACCAACCAGGGAACATGTTGGCATGCAAATTCATACAGAACAAGTTATTTCTGTGAAACACTCTATTGCTGGAGATGCAAAAGACATAGGGAAAAAAAAAAAGTGGCCACCAGGTTTGAAGCTAGAGTCCTTGCATGAGTGGAAAACACATGCTTTAGGAGCAACCTCTTTGCAGATGCTGATGTGGGCCAGTTCCGGCTGGCAGGCAATTTAGAATTTGAACATGTTTGCTTATGTAAGGAAAAATTGTCAAAAAAGTAATGTGAAGGGGGGGTCAGGGTCAGAACTTAGCCACAGACATGCATCTCATCAGATTCTAGACATGGCAATGATTCATATTAAAATTCTAGTATTCCTCTGCTGTCTTAGACATGGCCTCAGTTCTTTAAGGAGGTCTTGTCTCCTTTGGCCTGAGTGCTGTTTTCATGTTGGGGTTATGCCACATAACCAGAACTACTCAGAGTTACTGATTAACCTGAACCCTCAGTAATGGGAGGGAGACAGGGAATGGCACAGCCCATTTGAACCCTACTGAATGGACATGCAGGACCTCTTGTCACCTGCCTCTTGTGAACCTCTCCCATGAGTTCCCCAACTCCCCTTTGCCCATGTGGTCTTGGCTCAGTCAAGATTTGGGTAGATGGTTCCAAGGGTAAGGGAGGTTGGGCTTCTCCCCTCCTATGCACTGGATTTTACCTGTGCATTCAGAACAGGAGGTGTCACACTGTAAATTTTGGAAAAAATCTTTTATTCAAAACAACTCATAAAATTCCTTCCCACTCACTTGAAACATAGAACCAGTAGATGAGAACCAGGAATGAAAATAATCATAAATATCCCAGACTAGCTGCACTGAACACAAACTGAATAAAAGGGAAAAACGAGCAAGCACCATAGAGTGAAGTCTACTTGATCTTGTAAGGGTTTCTGAATGAACAAACGAACGAATGAATGAATGAACTCTAATTGCTGCAGGAACTGAATTCAGGCTTGAGTGAAGCCAATATCTTCGCCATTCCTAAGTAATACATACGAAATTATTGGGAGAGAATTTGAAAGTTAGGTGTAAAGTGTCCTGAAAAATTTCCCTGGTGACCAGAGTCTGAGTTATTCTGACCCTTCTGGTGAGTCTCCTGAGTGACTAAAGTCATGCAGAGGACTGTCAAAATTGCTCAAGCCTCCCCCCACCACACTCTCCTGAGTCATTTCAGGGGCCAGAACACTTCTTGGACTCCACAGCACCTCCATCTAGAAGCCTTGCTTCTCAGCATACGTGCTGTGCACTGGAGTTTGGAAGATCTCTACAAAGCTTATTCCACATTCTCCACATCAAAGAAATCCTTTTGCTGCAGAAATGGGACTTTTATGACTCCTTTCTGCTACATTAAAGGGACTGCATTGAGGATATTCGCCATTTGTCCTAAAGACTTCCTGCCTGTGTACTTGGGGTTAAGCAAACAAATTATTTTTATATGGCACTCAAAACCACCCTGAAAGTACCAGAAAATCAGCTGCAGCAAGCTGTGTTCTGCCACCAGCAGCAAAACAGAGGGAAACTGCAACATCTGTGATTTTATTTAGAACAACTGTCCCTAGGACTATTACAACTGTTGGTTGACAGGCACAGAAATCTCATTTGCCTGCACAAATGCAGTTCAGCAGTCCAAAAAGGACTGATAAATGTGATCATCTGATGGTCACCCACATTAAAGAAATGTGCAACTTTAACAGAGATTCTCCTCCATGTAGACTGCTGTTACCAGTACATCCTACCGGCTGTGTTACCAGAGAGCATCCCTGCCACAGGCAGTGGTATTGTTCTTCAAGATGGACACATCTTGGGTGTGTATTTACAGTGTTGCTGTTCATGTTTTATTTATTCTATTCATAAATTCACAACAGGGGCTAGAATTAACACTTGTAAGAAAGAGAACAACTCCCTAATGAACTCCAGTCGGATCTTTCTAGTAGAGAAACACATATTCTTGGGGTGGGAAGTGGCTTCAATATGTCCCCTTTTGCACTAGTAGCAAGATCTCTTTTGTCCTTTATGTCTTTATTGATGTCAGGCTATGACACGAACTGCACATAGCAGGTTTCAGGACTTGACACCTTTCCTATAGCAGGGTTTAGAATGTCCATACTAATTGCTCTTTCCTAAATCAAGGAAATAAGTAAAGCTGTTGAATGTGGTAGATTAGGCAACACATAAAATGAAAGCAAAACTCTGTATTCATTAATTCCTTTTGTATTCATTTGATCTCTTTTCCAAGACCTGGCAGAGATATCTGCACTTTCTGATTCGTGTTAAGCAGCAAAGACACTCAGTCTAGCTGCCAACAGCTTTGAGCAGATTACCAGGCTGGTGGCCACCAACTCCAGGTTAACATGTTGTTTTGTTTTATAAAGACATTTATAAATTGAATTTTGAATTCTAGCTAAATTCTAGCTGGAACTGGCAAATTTCGTATGCTGGATGAGAAGTGTGTGGGTAAAGCCATGAGAGATGACTTAAGCCTGTCTAGAAATGATTGTTCCTACTCACTTGTCAGTGCTCTGCTGCCAGGGTAGACTGTACCAAATATGTGCCTTGATGTGTACAAGGAGGAAAAACACAACTGGCTTCCAATCTGTCCCTGCTGCTCTACTCTCATAGACTGCCAATGTTTCTGTCATCAGTGCTGCCAGTATTGACGGGTGTACATTCGTCATTTGAACTGTAAAATTTAAAACCTGCATTTACACAGAACTTTCCTGGGACAAGATCTCCAAAGGTCCCATCAGCCCAATGGGGATTTGCAGTTCTCTTGAAACATCTAATTTTATCAGGGAGACACAAGACTCCTCTCCCTGTAAACTCAAGTGAAATGCCATTGCGAGTTCTTTTCGAAAGTTCATGGACCAAGCAGGAAAGGAGATGGGCACAAAAGGACCACATTCTTGTTTGTCTTGTAGCAACAAACTGGCACTTGTTCCTTTTACAACTTGCTAAGGCATCACAGACCAGCAGCCCTGCAATGTTTGGCTGGTGACAGCTGTAGCTGCGTAACAACTTTCTAGTGCATGAATGAGGGGCTGCATTCTGTTCCTCTGCACCTCAGTTTTAGGAGAGTGTAAATTCAAGGCACTTTCCTTTTCCTGCCCTTTAACGGTGGCAGCAACCCCAGAGAAAAAAATCCCAAAGCTGGGAGCCTGTCACAAAATGCTACTTGAGCTGAACTATGTGGGTTTTCTGTAGGTGTTCAGTAATTTTCACAGAATCATAGTATGTCAGAAAAAGACAATGTCTAATTCTTCCACATGCCCTCATTCAGACTAAGTTCCCTGTAACAGCCAAAAATCTTGATTCTGTGCTCCTTTGCACTGAGTCTGCCTTTTAAAATCAACCACTTGTGCCAGAGCAGTCCTGGGGCCTTTACTTGCCTAAGGCATTGGGAATCTTTCACCTTTGCACACAGCTGTCAACACAAATCACTCCTATTACAAGCTTCTCATCTCCTACTTTAGATTTTCCTTCACCTTTTGTTATTAAGTGTTCAGGCTACTCCTGCACATGGTGGGGGGTTGAAGTGGTAGTGCCACAGCGATCCACCTGATCATGGCCTGTTGCTGAACTGTGGCCCTGGCCAGGAAGGCTCCTTCCACTGTGATCCTGACAAATTCCTGAAGAGAGATGACCAAATGTGTCACACAGTGCCACGATGAGCCCACCCCTGTGCTGCTGTGGGCACTGTCCCTGTCCCCCTTTCAGTGGAGGGTGCCCCGCAGGGGAATGCCACCCTGTCACCTGGGGCTGCCCTGGGGATGGCAAACATCTGACTGCGACTCAGCAATGCCATCAAACCTGTACATGAACAGCACGGCCAAAACCCATCTCCAGGCACCAATTTCAGGAATACAGTTGAGGGAGGTCAAAGTTACATGATGAAAAATGTCTCTCAAAGGGATCTAAGGGATCAGAAAAGAGTGTCCTTTTTTGCCCAGCTCAGGCTGCCCTTTAAACCTGATTCCAGTCTTAAGGCAGACATAAAACCCAAGCGCACTTGCCGTGCACCACTCCGCCTCACAGCCCGTCCCCAGCGCCGGCCGCGGGCGGCTTGGCGTGCTCGGCCATCGCCACCAGCCGCCAATCTCTCTCCACCCGCTACTTATACGACACGCCCTAGTTCAACATTCTTATCACTTTTCTGATCCCGATTTGATTTTCCATTTGCCCTCCAAATTCAACTTCCCGGCAAATCACCCCAGCCGCTCGCAAGGCTCCCCGGAGCGCTGGCAGCGCGCTGCGTTCCTTTGTGCCACACCGCGATCGCCGCCCCCTTCCCTCCCTCCCCGAGGAGCCACGGGAACCACACGGCGACGGGACTGCCGCTGCGGGCAGGCGGCCCAAGGCGCCCGGGCAGCCCCAGAGGGCGGAGGGTGCGACGGGCGGGGCCGCGCCAGAGGAACGGGCAGGCCGGGCGGGGCCGCGCAAGATGGCGGCTGAGGGGCGC
>VXAU01003165.1:259923-369460 GCA_013399695.1 Formicarius rufipectus
GGGCGCTGAGCGGCTGAACGGTTCGGGTTGGAAGGGACATTTAAAGGTCTCCAGTCCAACCCCTTGCACCGTCCACTCGATCAGAGCCCCGTCCAGCGTGACCCTGAGGGATCCGTCCCAGGCACGGAGCATTCACCACGTGTAGTTAACCTGTTCCAGTGTTTTACCACCCTCATTGTAAAAACGTTGTTACGTCTAATCTGAATCGACGCTCTTTAGTTTATCCCTTGTGTTCTGTCACAACAGGCCCTGCTAAAACGTTTGGCCCCATCATAATCTGCTCTTTTGAAGTGCAGTAGGTGATGAGCCACAACAACGTGACGACAAAATGATTCTCCTCTGTGCCTTTTACAATTCTGTGCATTCAGATGACAATATTCTCTGGTAGAGGTTGTGAAAGCCTATGTCCTTTGATAAAAAGATTATTTTCTTTTATCTGTTTATGTATTTTTATACTTTGCCCAACAAAAATATATTTACAGTTGGGTGTTTCTAACAATGAAAATGATGCCTAAAATCCTGGAAAACAGGCACTCAGAGAAACATTAATGTAGAAAGACAGATAAATACCTTTATTGGGAGTTTCTATGGAGGTGCACACCACCTCCAGGCCTATATATCCCCCGCCCCCAGTGATGTTACAGTTTTTATAATCTTCCAATAATTAACATATAAGATATCTATAACCAACCATGATTCCCATTTCCCTTGGTGTCCCACCTCCCAGGGTCCTAAATGTTGCCCCCTTGGAGCAGCTCCAAGGGTTCTGGACTCTTCTTTTGTTTTGTCTTTAGGTTATCTTGCAGGTGTCTCTGCAAAACACTATGACCTTCAGAAAGCTGAAGAATATGTGAGAAAATTACTTTAGTGACTCCTAACACCAGTTAATATGTGAGCAAGAAAGCCTACAATTCTAAAACTAAAGATCTGCAAAATAGACACCAAACCTTTAGGCATCAAAAACACGATCTAGAAAAAATCACAGTATTTGCTCAACCATCTGATTAGCTGTTTATTTATATAGCAATTAAAAAACTACTCTGAAATAATACTGGAAAAAATAACAAGAACTGCTGTATTTAAATTGAACACTCTGAATACATAACAAGTTTCATATTCCAAATAGAAAGTTTTGTTTAAGTGCAATACCTGAAAGGGCCCTGAAGCAGTGCACATTTCAGGTTTGCATTAAATGTGGGCTTGTGTTTTTGTCATATAAAATAAAATAATTGTCTTTCATACATAGCAAAGCCCAGTGCTATAATACAAGTTGACCAAATGGATCAGGTCAGGGACAATTACCAGTGAATGCTGATGGGTCTGCAGAGGGTATGAAGAGGATGTATGGAAGAAATTTAAGGGATCACTTATATAGCAATTAGTGTAAAAAATACACATCTGCAATTTCCAGGAAGCTCAGAATCCTCATGAAGTTAAGTACCAGCTGACACTGGTACTCATACTATTCTTGGATGAAATGGATTTGAGAGCACTGAGTTTAACTGAGGAGTTTGCTTTGCTGTCTCACTCTGCATTTCTACAAGTCCCCAGTGAAGCTAGTCTTGGTTTCAGTTTTCTGTTGGAAAAATTGTCCTCAGGTGACAGCTCCATACATGCTCTGGAACTTGGTTGCTCTAGGTATGGATGACACTCTGACTCTGGGTGCTTTTCAGTAAGTTCTTTATTAATTTTCACCATTTCCTACAAAGTATTAGGGTAGGAACATTATTGCCATCAGCTGCAGTACAATCTACTGGTATGCTGAAGAATTCACTTGCATTTTTAGTTTTTATCTTCCCGTGCATGTCCTGCCAGTGGATCCATACTCAGTTTCCCTGGGATGGCACCCCTTGCTCCATGTTGCTTGTGTCAGAACAATCACAGTTGCCTTTGGATGAGGTGTTCTGACAAATTATAATTAAAAAAAAAAATAATTCTTGTACGGTTTTACTGAGATTTTTGTTCCAATCCACAATCCCAGAGTCTTACCAGTGACCCACCCCAAATGGCTCTGTAGCAAACCAAACCATCACAAACTTTTGCAACAAACTTTTGTAATTCCCCTCAGAAGGATGCACAGTCCAAAGGGAACAAGTTTGCCCTGTCAGCCTGTGCTGTTTTCCATGTTCCCTAGACAGGTCTCCGGCATGTTTGCTTTTCTCAGCACCCAGCTCCCTCCAACCAGCAGCCTGAGCTGAGGAACTAAAGTGGGCGCATGGCAAGGTTCTAACATAAGGCGTTCTAGTACTGCAGCACAAGGATGTTAATGGAGGGGGACGATGGAGTCCACTGCTACACATGGTGAATCCATGACTGATTTTAATAACACTCTCTTCTTATAAAATCAGTGTGAAAAACTGTAGCCTGTATCTTAGTCACTCAGTGATGGGGTGTGCAGTCTTCACTGTCTGTCATACTTAGACAATCTTCACCTGGAGTTAAAGGAAAGCTGTTACAATATAGAAAACCAGAGGCAGAAATAAAACCAGCTTGTCTTCCTTTTACGTGCAGGGAGAAGAAAATTCACTCCAGTTCAGTAAGTTTGCATGTGTTGGCAGCTGCTCATTTCTCCACTGCATCAGGTAGAACACTTTCTTAATTCCCTTTTGCTTGTGTAACCATGGCTATTTAAGACCAAATATTAGTGGTCTTTACACTCCTTGGTTTCACTGGAATTAAGGTACCCACCACTGCTGGAAGTCCTGAGGGGTGACACTGCAGCTTACGTGCTGCTCTGTCCTGTGCCTGGTGCCCACGGCAGTGCATGGCAGAGCATCATGGGGACACTCGCAGGCTCGGGGAAGCCCAGCTCCATGCCAGTGTGCCCTCACCCAGTGTGTGATGCCAGCACCAAGAGTGCCCCTCAGCACTGATCCCCACTCTGGACATCTCCTACAGCTCCTCCTCAACTGAGAGCCTGCTCCAGCTGTTGATGCTGAAGTGTAACAGTGCCTAGTTTTAGGTAACTGGTGTTAGCTTTTTACTATGGGACTTGAGCATCTAGATGCTACTGTAACTGGATAATAGAAAATAATGCTACATGTGATTGCTTGAATTATAGGAATTATTTCAGAACAGTAGGACAGAAATGGCCCTCTTCTCAGCCCCTCCAGTTTATTGAAACTGGTTGTCTTTTCTGGTTTTTCGTAGTACACAATAACCACTATTTACATCTAATTTATTATAAGCACATGTTGAGTAATAGACCATCAAGCTTTTGGAGCTTCTATTTTCAGTTACATTGTACCACTGCTAAATAAGAAATATGACTGCTGAAATTTGTTTTCAATAGTATGTTGATTAAAAGCTGCTTGAGTTTAAAATGTCCAACCATCTAAAATGAAAACCCTTCACATGCTTCATATCCCCAGCCAGCTAGAGAGTTTATTTCCTACACTGTATAAATAATGGATTTTGCTGTTGATATGTATCCATCATCAAACTAGGTTAAATTCACAGCTGGAAGTGTGAATTGTCTTGCAGGGAAGCTAACTAGCTGGAACTAATTTTGAAATGAGTATAGTGCATAATTATGGTTACCTAGTGTACAGGGACTGATCCACCTGAATCAGTCATATCTGATGTGGAAAAACATGAATAAAAATTACACTGAAAACATAGCTGCCTTCTTATAACGGAAATCCATTTTTGTTTAGGGATTTAAATCTCTTTCCTAGCAGGAAGCAAGTGCTGAAGTTGAATATATTTCACACTAGGTTTTTTGGTGAATGCTTTAAGCATAACCACTGGCAATATTTTATGGATAATTTTGCCTCTGGAGAGAGGGAAAAGATGTCCAGGGAAAAAACGAAAATACTCAAACAAACATCATGATTTTAAAATTGACTTTGCCTTTAAATATTTTAGGTTTCCAGTAACAAGGAAAGACATAGCAGGAAAAAAAAAAATGTAGCCATGTTAATTTCCATGATGGGGAAGCTTCTGGTAGAAAGGAGGTTGCCAACAGAAGGATTCAGCAAGGATGAACCGAGCGGGTGAAGCATTGGAAGGAAATTGGTGAAAGACATGGAAGGAAGTATGAAGGGGAGATAATTTAATGGGATTAAATAAAGAGAGACTTACCGTTCGTGCTGGAGTCTGAGGATATCTGAACTAGAGAGGGACTGGGGGAAGGGATGAAGCCTTTGAACACAGAGAAATTTATGGACTTATGAAAGCAGAGATAAAGATAAGGCCTTTCAGAGATGGCTGAAGATGAAAGACTCACAATTAATCTAACTTTGGGAGATATATCTAGCTAAGGGAGCTGTAAGATTTAAAACTTCTGTTGCTGCTGCATGACACGTGTTGTGGTGTTATGTCTCCCTGGGTAACACCCTATGGCTGGACGAAGGAGGATTCGAATTACCTTCCTGCTGCCTGCCTTGCCAGGCTCATACTGTTTTTCCAGTGTTATTGGCCAAGTATGAGCTTTCTGACATAACCAGAGTAGTCAGGCTTTGCTACATAGTTATTTTTGCACCTTACAAAGAAGAAGCACTTGCATATAATATTTGCCATGAATATTGCTCATCAAGAACCCAAATCAGTCACTGAAAGACTCTGTGGGTATCAGACTGCTGATTTGTTATTTGCTTGCTGCGGTAAGACAGGTGCTGAGACTTTCACCATGACCCTCAAGTAGCGAAAGTACTTCTCTAACAGTAGCTATTGTTTATTTCAGTTTGATGAATGCCAGGGTAGCAAACAGCACTGGGAGAAACACAAATAAGAATGTAATGTCTTTACAAATACACTCATTTCTCCTATGCCCAAATCATCTTGGAGAAGAGGGAATTGTAGACTGCACCCAGCTCGGCTAAGCTGGAAGGTTCAGAGAGGTCCAAACCTTTACAGTTGTGGGCACGTAGGTTTCTTAAGAGATTCTTCAAGTCTGTGTTTTAAAGCCACAAGTGAAAGCTCCCTGCCTTTTTCACTGAGGAAATTATTCCACAGATTATCATAATTCATGGTCAGGAAGCATTTATTGATAATCAGAACTTGTTTTTGCTTCTCTGTCTCTCTCTGGACTCTTTGCTGTTTTCTGTGAATCCTGCTAAAAAATGCCTTGCCTTCACCGGTGGTCTTCTTCAAATATTTTTAGGCTGTTATCAGGTCTCCTATTAATCATTTCTTAATCAAGCAATTTATATATTTAACTCTTCTAACCTCTTCTCATAAATCAGTCCTCTTAGGCTTTGAATCATATTTGGTGCTCTTCTCTGAACTCTCAAATTTGTCAATATCCAGAAATGCATGTAATATTCCAGATGAAACTGTACCAGCACCATGCAGAAAGTGGCTATTTGTTCCTTTCTCAGTGATGTGACACTATTTACTCTGTCCAATATTGTACTGACTTTTTCATGCCATATCATGTGACCAATTCATGTCATTTAGCATGAGCTATCTCCCTACATTTCCTTCATCATTATTACACCTGAGATTTCTCTTTCCCGTTATTCTTTCTTAGATACACTCCCAGCCTTTGTTTTTTTCCAAGCTGAGCCTCCTTTCATTATTTTCTTCCCATGGTTCTAACTTCTCTAGGAAATTCTCTGTTATTTTCCTTGTTTCTTTTTACACTGTCTTTCTGTCTTTCTTACAGAGTGTATGCAAGTTTCATCAAAGTGCTGTGCACTTTCTTTTCCAGATTATCAATAAAGAAGTCTGACAGACTGTTCCAAGCAGTCATCCACGTGGTAGCCAGGAGACACTTCCCACCACTTCGCTACATTGCAGTTTCATTACCTCAGTAACTTGACAGTCACGTTGAAACAGTCAAGCCAATGTGAATTACTCTTTCAGCTAAGATCCTGTGAGATACCACATCATGCCCCTATTAAAGCTTATCTGCACTTGCGATAGTCCCCAGTTCTTGCTAAAGGCCCTTATACCAAGGGCTCATTGAAGCCAGAGTGGCCACTGGGAACAGAAAGTGGATTTATGAGAGTCTGTCTGTGGTACCCTTGCTGTTGTTTAAGTTGGTAATGTTAATATTTTCATCTGCTCTAATTTTTCAGTTATTTGGTTTATGCACAGTGAGCATAAAGCAGTTTAGCTAATTCTTTTAAGTCCTGTATTTGTCCAGGTTGTCCAGGATATTTGATCACATTTCCTTAATTTATTTCCCTATATGTCCTATATCAGTTGTTGCAGTTTCTTTTAAAGGATCCTCATTGCATGCTCCCTCAGTGCTCCAGGCATTTCATCTTGGTTTTTCCCATTAAAGAAATACTTGAAAAGGAACTTGATGTCAGAGCCATTACTGAATCTTTTAGTTTATTCTTCTCATGTGTGAAAGGATCAATTCTCACTAACATTTCTTTCCTTCAAAGAGTAATTATTAAAGCCTTTGAAAGAACCAAGGTCAATCTCCTTGAACTCTTAAGTTAACATGGAATTTTGAAATATGTTTTTTCAGTTGGTTTGGGAGGGTTGGAAGTTTTTGGGAGGGCTATCTTTTCAGCAGGGGATGGTTTTTTAGGTGTGTTTATATTTGACTTGAAATTCTTGATTGACCAAATAGAAGAGAATAATTTGAATTTTTATATAGCTCCACTATTTCTGTGGGGAAAATGAAATCTTTGTTGTGAACAAACTTTTGCTCCATGACTTGATACCAGTCTCATTGTCCTGAAGCACTAATGAACTTATACTGTTTGAAATTACCACAACTGACCTGGATTTCTTATGATAGACCCTAGAAGTGGATTAGGGTATATCTAGTTTTTCTTAGTTTCATCAATTCCATGTATAATTAGAGTTAGTGATCTCCAGAATAAGATGAAATTGAGTGATTTTGCACTCTTTAAATTACACAACTAAAAAAATCATTAGAAAAGTAGCCTTGGATGACAGTAACTTCTTCAAATAATTGATGAGAGAAGGAGTAGAACATGATAGCTATCAGAAACAAGTCTTGGCTCTCAACACAAAAAGGGAGTAAGAAACACAGTGAAAGACGAATTTATGTCTCATGTGGCCTCTGTGACACTTCTTTCAGTTTGAAAGATTTTGGTAAGTGATAAGTAATCAGCACAAATGTCTTGAGTAATGGACAGATATTACTATCTCCCCTATTAAAAATGGGAAATCAAAGTGGTGGCAGTGAGGCAAATTGACCACATGGTATGAACAAGACCTATAGTGAGGTAAAAAGAATCTATTTCTTATTCTGTTTACACAACCTACTTTGCCACTGCAATTTGGTGTATTTAAAAAGTAACAAGCACACAAAAACACTAGGAAATACTGTTACATTATTAGGAGAAAGGCATGAGACTGATCTAATAATTCATATTTCTAATACTTTACATTCTGAATTATATTCCTGGATAGAGCAATTTTTTGATATGCTGGCTGGTTCTATCAACATATAAGTTTAAGTTATTAGGAATATTTTTACAGTGACTAATTTGATTACAGGTAGGGCTTACTTTTTCAGAATTTCCTTGGAATGTGCTCAAATGGTTATGTGCACCCCCTCAGATATGCTAACACTGCACTGTGGCCAGGTTCATTGATGGAACCATTGTTTCACCCCACTGTATTCTGTCCTTTTTCCATACTGCTGGATGCAGCTAAAGTTCAATACTATCCATGCAAAGTCTGCTGTTGATTTTAATGTGCTGTAAATCCATTGTGCTTTTCCTGAATGGTCTCAAAGCAGCACATGTTTTTTCTGCATGTGTCATATGATGTTCTGCTACAGCCTTGTGCCTTAAACATGAATCTTATCAAAGATATTGGTAAAAATTGTGAAAAGCTCCACCCAAGCAAGTCAGGTCTCTGGCTTTCTTCGAATTGTTTCTTTTTAAACAGAAGAATGTGTAATTTTATATGGAATGCAGTAAAAATCAATGTTGAGTTAGAAATAGATTTAAAAAAAGAACTCTTGGCTTACTCAGAGATAGGAAGGAAAGTGATGTCAATTAATGGTATTGACAGTTGAGAGCCTAAATGAAATGAATGACTGCTTGCAGTCATGTTTTTAGAAAATAGGTGACTTCTTTATAAAACTTTATCATAACTGGCACTCTTTCTCTTATTGAAAAGAAACAAAAGACTGGTCTGGCATGAAGCCTGTATTTCATTTTACCTTTAATGGAGATCTCTTCAGATCTAAGTTTTAGGCAGACTCCTGAGTTATATTGCAGCAAACTTCCATCTTTATTGCTTGTTATGAATGTGAGTTTTATGGAAAACAGGACTCTCAAGCTAACAGCTTTGTGCTCTTATTAAAATTTAAAGCTTTCTTTTTTTTTAATCTAGGACTAGCTGAGTATTGTTTCCTTACAGTGTGCAAGCTTGAGAAATGAAAGTACCTGAAGAATAGTCTGCATTTAGGTGACTAACAGCAAATGTGTGTGGTCTGAATATGGAACAGGCAACATTGAAGTGTTGGCTCTTTTGCTGGCTGCCTTCACTCAGAATAGGTGTTGTGTGGGACTCCTTCTCCTTTCTGCTGCTCAGGAGATACTATTGGTGCATGCAGAGCCATAAAGGTTTAATGACTCCCAGTTGCAGCCTGTTTGAACCTCGTGGTTGGTTGGTGCCAGCAGCAAATATTTCATCCTGACCCTTGTTCTCTGCTGGGATGGGGTTGGTGGTGGCTGTGGGCACCGGGAGCAGCTGGGGGCAGGGTGGGGAGGTTCTGCCTGGCCCCAGGCCAGCAGCACGGCTCTCATGGAGGTGCACCAAGCTGATTTTGTACATCTGCAGTGGCTCTCCTGTTCTAGTCCTTGCACAGTTGAATATGCCTTGTCTAAATTTATTCTTAGAAAAACCCCACTATTACTTGAAGCATATTCTTCATGCTTTCTGATGTCTTTTCATTACATTGGAGAGGAATGTGGTTATATTAGCATTTGATTATCCCTGGTGTTTTGCCTCTGTTGTTGCATTTCTGTAGCTGATGTTTTCCTTTTTTGGGCTGAAATGCTTTCCCCCGCATTGTGTGGCCCCTGTCCCTCGCTGTGTGCGCTGTAACCCCTGGCAACACTCGGAACCTCGGCACAAACACGATGAATGGCAGCTCCCCACACACAAGCACACGTCTCCGGCGCCCACCGGCCTGTGGGCACCACCCTGGGGGGCCGTGTGGCCTGAGGTGCTCCCTTCCTGGCTGCCAGCAAGCCCTTGTCCCCGTCCGGGCTTTGTTCATTAGCAGCAATGCAGCTAATGAAGTCACTGTGAACTTCTTCATGGTTTACAGCATGTGCGATTTTCAGACTCGTCCATCATTGGCTTTATTTTGTTTCAGTGGGTTTTCCTGACATCAATAGTGACACAATGAGGTCAGGACTGAATTCTTCTGAAAATCTGTCCTCTAAGGAATTTGTTTTTCCCCAGTAAACCAGTAAATAAGTAAATCTGGTGCTCTATAGTGATTTAACTACTTGAGACTTCAGCTTGGCAATGGTGTGTGACATTCAGAGAAGACCTGGGTTTGCCCAGTTGGGTAGCTGGGTTGGCAGAGGAGGACCAAGGTCAGGTCATCTGTCCAAGGCCTTCACCAGGAGAAGGATGGATTTGGGTTGGACCCAGGCACGTCCTGGATATGCGAATCCAATTCATTGAGAAGTGTTATTTTATGTTTTGTCTTATGCTTCTGTATGCAGAATGCACTGACCAGCAACACTGGTTTCAAATAATGCTTCTGACAGCAAAGCAAGGAAAAATGGGGGGATCTTAAGGAAGGAGGGGCAGCGCTTTCTGTTGTTGTCTGTGTCTGTGCAGAGACAACTCAAATGAATGGAAACCCCTGGGAGCATTTGAACACAAAATTCGACCCACTGAGTATTTTGCCATCTGCTTTCTTTTGAAAGAAATATTCCAGAGAAAGTTGAGAAAAAGTCATGAGTGCTTTAGAGCACTCTAGCATTGTGATATTATTTCCTGAAGATTTATTGCCTTTTGATGGCAGTCTTTCAGCAGAAACTCATGAGTAGTTATGTTGTGAAGGAATTAGGAACTTTTGTGGCTTGTCTTTAATTTACAAGTCAGCAAGAGTATATCTCTCTGAGGTGACGTGATCTTGAGTAATTTACATTATATGACACGGCAACTTTCTCCTGTGTGCAAATTGCCCTCCAGGAATGTGATAAAATGGCAGTCACTCACATTTAAGTGTTGGCTTATAACAGAAAATTTAGAGCCAACTCAAAAGTTTTTTAGACTTGTGAGTGGTCCCATTAGAAAGGAAAAGATCCAAAATCTGAATTTGAATCAAACCAGAGTATCTTCCGTAATTTCAATTTGTTTGTTCACCTTGTCTTTCAATATAACATATTCTTGAAAGGCCTATTTGTGTTCAGTACTTCTTTGTTTTGAAACACTCTCTCATATATTTAAATCCTTCCATATGTCTATGCACTTTTAATTTTTGTTATGTATTTTATCTTTTTTTTTCCCTTTAGGATCTGAACAGTATGTTAAATATGCATATATTTTCTTATTTGTGCCTGGTAATAGCAGATTTCTAAAGTAATTCCATAGATCTAGACTTACTGTGAGGTTCTGTTTTGGAAAGTTATTCTCATGATGAAAATACAAGCATCGTATCAATTTAATATTCAGTCTAACTCTCTGAATCTTATGTTTATGGCAAAGGATCAAGTCAATAAGGCTTTATGACTTTGTCACAGTAGAGTCCTTTTCTCATTCAAGGAGTAAATCCCAGGCCACACAGAAACCCATTATGCATTCTTGATATGTAAACCATTCCAGAATAAAATTTAATAACAGTAATGAAACTAAATCAACATGACAAATTTCAAATAAGGCAGCGGAACATTTTTTTTATCCTCCAGCTGTTAAGACTAACTGAAATGGCAGAATCACGATGTGCAAAGTCCTACAGAAAAATACTATGGATTTTGCTGCTGCTGCTGCAACAAGAAATAACCTTTATCAAAAAAAGCATCTGCTGAGTTCCCTTTGCAATCACTAGCAGCTGAGACCAGCACACAGTAAATTACCCTCCCTGTTCCATCAGCTCTCTTCTTTATTTCTCTGATACAGCATGCAGTGCACCAGCAGTAGTTGTTAGAATATTTGTTCTGTGTGTATGTTTTGTCTTATATTTTTAAATGAAGGGATAAACAACAACAGGGAAAAGTCCACATGCATAAGGTTTCTGTTTAGGGCTCCTAGCCCTTGCATATGTTTTAAAGAAGATGAAAACTAGATTTAAGGGATGTCAATCTCATTTTAATTGAGAAGATAACCTGCCTCAGGTTCTATGTCTGGACAATAAATAAATACTTTTGGCCACATTTTTGATTGATTCAAAGCAGTGTATAGTTTGGACCTAGCCTAGTTGCTAAGTCCCTTCTTGTCTATTGTTGGAAATTTTCTGAAAGCTGTAGATCTCCATTGGTGTATAGGACTGGAGAGTAACAAAGGCTGTGTTAACTAACAAATCATGTTCCCAGAGCTATGGAGTTGCTGACATGATGGATGGTGCCGCAGTATCAGGTAGGGCTCTGCTTAGCCCCTTCTTCCATGGCTCATGAGACTTTGGAAGGCCTCTTGCATAAGTTGCATGTCAGGACTTCCTATGGAGAAGTAAAGTCAATCCCAGTTTGAAAGGCCCAAGAAAAAGTGCAAATTAAATCACAGCTTTTTGCTGTGCAGTCAGATAGCTGCTTCACATCAAGCCTTGCTGTTGTTGCAAAGGGCTAATACACATGGTTGAATCTGCACTTCCTGTGGATACCATGGCTGTATGGAGAAACCAGATCCTCTGAAAGTAAATCAGTCATGGTGTAGAACCATGACTAGTAAGTAAATAAATAAATACATAGGGAGGTTATAGTGAGGACCCTATCTATGTGTGCCCGTCAGTCTGGCAGCTCTTGGTCCTCTGGAAAGAGACTGCAGAAGTCAAGAGCAGCATGGGGCCGAACAGCCAAGGCGTGTGGTGCTGGTGGATCTGCAGCTGTGGGAAGGGGACACATGGCTTACGTGCTCCTCAGTGGGGTGACAATAGTCTGTTCCTTCCTTGAGGGGAAATGAGGAAGGTGGGCCTGCCTCAGGGAGGGTTCTGCATGTGGAGCAGACTGTTCCCCTTGGGCATTTACCCTTCCTGTTTATGCATTACTCCCATCAGCAAGACAGTTAAAAACAACTCAGATCCTGATAGCATTTTAATATATATGGTCTGCAACTGTAAAGGGCTATTCCCTACTTATATAATTCAGTATTTTTTTAATTACTTGATGTACTTTCATTTCTTTGGAGCCTCCAGGTTGTTGTGCTTGCAGGGCTATTTATATTCTGTCTTGCCTTGCGACTACTTTCAGAACAGTTGGTATTCAACCTTTCCAAAGAAAAGTCTTTAAGCTCTGGAAGCAGGCAATAAAAAAACTAGAAGACACACATTACAACAAATAATACTACTTGCACCAAATCCTATTAATTATTTTTAAATATCTTTCAGCTCAATTACAGAGGAAACTATTGGCCTCTTGGCTTAGAGTAAAAGCAGAGAAGCTGCCTGATGTGCTGTGGTTGTAAGCATTCCCCTGAGCTCTGATGGGAATGGAGAACAGGCTTGTGTACACTGCCCTCACTGCGTACATAAGGTCAATGTATCAGAAAATAGCCAGTCAAGCAACTAGTTTCAAGAGCTTTCATGCACTGGTTATGAGTTTTACTGTTAATTTTCATTTTAAGCTTGACATTAATATCTTATTGCATTATGAACACAACTCAAAGATTTTTTTTCTTGAAGTATTAAAGAAGAATTAAAATACCCTTGAACTGTCTACCCGCTTCACAGAAATAATATGCAATGGATCCAAATGTATGACAGGGTGGGAATCCTCTCTCTCTGGGATTTTGCAAGGGGGCAGGGAGTCACGTGTTGTCTCAGTGGTATGTTTTCTCATAAAACCAATGAGTCATTGCAACCAAAATGATTTCAAGGAAGGGTCACAATTTCAAAATTGTTTGATTTAGAAAGTAGTAGGATTTTTTTTTTTATTTTTAAAGGACTTGTGTCGACGTTTTCTTAACAGAAGCAAAAACTGTTTGAAGTAATATTTTCCTTTGAAACTCAGGCTAACTCAATACAAACAAATGCTAAGAAGGAAAAATATTTTTAAATTAATATTTTAAAATTTATAAGGATGTGTTTGTTTCACTGTCACCCATTTTATCTTCAATTTTGATATCTCATGTTTTTCTAACACAATGAAACCTTTCTTGACTTGTTCATAGTTATATAGACTCTGAGACAAATTTATCTGGAGTAGATAACCTGACTGTATTTTGAGTGAGGTCTCCTATGACTGACCACAAAGTAACAGACATTCTTCACTCATATTGCCTCTTTCCTGGGTTGGCTTTGAGATAGGCCACATATCCTGTTGGCATGTTACCCATCCCTGAATGACATTTTGATAAAAATGAATTCTAAATGCATCCTTTTGGGATGTTTAGAACATCCTGGATTTATTACACCATCTCTTGGTTAGGATAAGCTGAAAAGATGCTGTCCAGGTCACCTGGTTTCACAAGAGATGTATCTGTTTTAGGAGATGAAAAGGGTAGTACCTGGTGTAATGTGTACAGGGTAGTTGGTAATCTAAGAATAGGTTGTTTTTAACTGTCTTGAAACACATATACATCTTCAAAACATGCTTAAAATGAGAAAAAATTGCACCTGTTATATGTGTCAGTGTTGTTGCAGTCTAACCTGGTGATTTTTTAAATTCTACTTCCCTGCTTGCTGGAAGCTAGTATTCACTCAAACTCATACCATGGTGCCAGTATAATGCACAATAAACTGTGTACAGGTATAGTGACCTAACTGGTAACTGGTATTCTGTCTGAAGTATAACATGCTCTGGTGAGCTGCGGAATGTAAAATTTCACTGTATATTTTGCAACCCTTTTTATAGCCCATTGCTTTGGTTTTATTAATCTTATTTCAATTTCCATACCATAAATACACAGAAAGGCAGGGCCATGTTTTCAAGAGATTGTCTGAGGGCTTTCCCATGCAACAGGAACCACCAAACCCCTGACCCAGTCACAGCATACTTGCAATGGGGACTGCGTGTGACTGTGATTTCTGACCAGGGCAAAAGTTGCCTTAAGTCCCTCATCTTAAACTGCAGGGTTTTTAATTCAATTTGGACAAGGATCATTTAAATCTTGATTTCCAAAGAAGTAGGACAGCAAAGGTGGGTTGAAGGGAAATGTGTCAGGGGAAGGAGGGCATGACAACCCTACCTGAGTCCATCACAAGAACCATACTCAAAAGTAAATATTCTCAAGTATTCCTCTAGCTATGAACTATGAGGCCAGCAGAGTCAGTCATTGATTCCTGGACTCATCCTTCACTGTCCTACAGAATGTCTAGCTTTGACTTTAACTTTAAGTGCTGTGCTGAAATACGACCTCCCTGTTACTGAATAGCACGAAGTGTTTTATAATTTGCAGTTAAAGTTGTGACAGTCAGAACCTTCATTTATTTCCTTTTTACATAACAGCAAGGCCACATACATAATAAAGATTAGAAAAATCTTCATTATAGGAATTACTTGTGTAGCTTGTTCTGTCAATTTCTCTGTAAGTATAAGGTAAGAGTTACCCTCTTGTGACAGCCATGACTAAGAGGATGGATTTTTTGCAATGTGTGAGCTGCTTTGTAGGTATCATAGCAAACCCGAATAATTTAGTAGGCTCTGGCAATAGTCAGCCTTTCCTTCACTGATCTTCTTTGGAGAAAATCACGATTTCTGACTACATGTTCTCATGTTTGAAAACTCCAGAGTAATAGATTTTAAAATCGCCGAACGTTGTTACTCTTGTTAAAATATTCATTAAAGAATGGCTTGAGGTTTTTTCATAATTATACTGTTATTAATCTTTGAACTATTGTGAATGGATGTGGCTTTATTGTTCTTTAACCAACTGAGTCTATAATTCTTTTGCTATATTTTTGCTTGACCAGGCATGACATTTTGTGCAACGCTAAAATTTAATATTTTTTCATTCTATTACTAATGGTCTAGTGTTTTTTTTTCCTTCTTCATTTTTTTTTTTTTCTTCAAGCAAGACTCCTACATAATGTTATGTAGTCAATTCTTAAAGTATAGAGGAGAATTAGCATGTGGTAGTAAAGATCTAATCTCTTGCAAAGCACAGGAATATGAAATAATGAAGGAAAACTAGTGTTCCTTGCTGACAGTCTTCTAAAACAAGAAGTTAAATAGTCATTAAAAACATAAAGGGAAGTGAATAAATTTGTGGTTGGCATTTGAATACAGTTGCCTAAGGAATGAATATATGCAGTCTAATGTAATTATATTAATTCTAACTAATTTTTCTCTTATTGCCATAATGACAGTACACAGTTTGAAGTGGGCTGAAGTTCTGGAGAACATTCTTTTTGCTATTTTCACTTTAAAGGACACTAGCACTAGTGTAGCAATCAAATTTGCAGCATTGACAAAGTAGCTGGGCATTTTCAACATCACTGTAAATGCCTGTATCTTTGATAACATGTTTTTAGGTGCTTATAAAATTGCAGGGTTCTGCAGTCACACAGAACCCCCTAGAGGCTGCTGAACAAATTATCGCGAGTGGTGGTAGGTGCTTAAAAAAATCAGTTGCTTCCAATTGTTGTAAGAATTTAACATCCTGTTTTTGTCTTTCTGCAACCTCGGTTCTCTCAGTAGTTCCAAAGCTGCATTCCTGCATGTTTTTAACAGGATGCAACTGCCATTTCCTTATTTTGTACGGCTATTTTTATTAGATTACAATTACTTTACGTTATGATTGATTGAAGGCTACAACTCAACTATTCATTTGATGTTCATAAAGTCAAAAATATTTCTTTGAAGTTAGAATTCTTGAAAAAAAAATATTTCCCCTCAATTTCACATACAGTTTGCTAAATTGATGAACAGACGCTGTAGATAGAAGAGTGCTTATTGTCTGTGTTCTGTTTATGCACAATCTCTATTGCCTTTCATGAATTGAGCTCATGTCAGAAAGGGATGAAATCACTTGAAACTGTGTAAAAAATTTGCTTTGTTAAAAAGACATGCTTGCTTTAAAGACTACATAATGCATTGTATGCACACCTCATTTATTACTCCATGCTTTTCTGCTGCTGTAAAACTGTCAAAACAGATTGTGCTAGCAAAGAATTTTCTCAGTTTCTTAGTAAAGCTAAATGAAATCAAATATAAAGTTTGTGATACATTAAATCACAAATATAAATATATTCTTTACAGCCAACTGTTATGTCTAAATGTGCACATTTAAAAATGGAAACATTTATCCAATGTGCTGATTAGCAATTTCAGTTCTGAAAAGCCTGATTACATTTAAGATGCAAAAGATTAAAATGACTAAACAGATAATGTTAATAGTTCATCTTCCTTGATGGGTTTATATGTTTAAAATCACAAAAGTTACACCAGAACTTCTTGCATTGTAAACTTACCAGAAATAGTATGGTTGTAATGTATCTCACCACAGGTTGTAATTTCTTATGACCAGTGTTTGAAGGAAAGATTCTGGCTGAGGATGCCTGTCTGTGCTTCTTTTATGATATTTACACACACACACATCTAATTTAAGCTACAAAACTACATAATAAATGGTTGTACTAAAAATGCCTGAAAAGAATAATGAACAGTTATCTTAATTACTAGTAGAACTCTAACTCTTGTTCTTCTAACTTGTAGAAGTTCATGTTTGCTGCTAATAATTAATTTTTCAACTATTCTTCTGCTCTGTGAATACAATTAATTGACAGAAAAAGAAGTGTAGGTTTACATTTTATCTAATCCAGTCTTGTGTTACAGCTTTATTCTTCCATTTTTGTTACCTATTTCTTATACATTTGAACATGCAAATGCAGAGGTAAAAATATTACTGGCCATTTTTTATACATTGACAATTGGTGGTTCAAAAGTTCATGCAATACCATATGTCCTAATAATATTTATCTAAATCTAAAAGAATATGGAACTGTCAAATAGGATCCCACATGGTAACAAATGATGGAATGCAGGGGAACTCTTAGATTTAGCCTTTTCTTTTTTGTGCAACAAGCTAATGCAATAAGACTAATAATAAAAGGTTGTGCAGTAGGCCAAAAGTCTGTGACAGATAAAAAAGAAATGTTGGAAAACGATGAAGCTTTTGCACAATTAGATTTTTTGAGGCAGTGCTGTAAGGATTGTCCAGGGCCTGTTCAGTTCTGATTGATGGTAAAATCATAACTACATCATATTAGCTGTAGAGTTCACTGACAGGTTACTGCAGATTAATATTGCTACTGCTGTTCACTTACCATCAAACTGGTGGAAATATGAATTGAGCTGCTCCTACAACAAACCCTGAATATTAAGAGGTGGGATGTTTTACTGAACCATCTCCGTTCTGTCGTTCGGAAAGGGATGCAAACAAGATTTATCTCCCAGGTATGCAGATACATAGTAACATACTAATTAGTTTTTTCAGGGACCTTGATGATGCTGACCAATTAGCAATCATGCACACTTAGTGTTGCTTTGAGAATTAGTTTATGATTAAAATGATACTTTCAAATAGTAATGGATGGTGTTTTTCAATGATTGAAATATTTAATCTCATGGAAAGAGTGATAACATGTAATGGATAGATGCTTGTTGTGGAGGATGAAACGAGATATTTTTAGGGCCCAGGCTGAGGGAGATTCTGTACCCTTTCAACTGAAGACATGGGGCTGGGGCAAGCTGGAAGTCAGCTCAGGGCGCCTGGCTGCTGATTGTGACATGGAGAACCCCAGGCCTGTGCCTCACTAATTGCAATGGCAGTGACCTTATTCTGTAGGTTTGAAGTCATAAAGAGCCCTGTGGTTTTTGTTTCTTTGTTGATATTTGGACTTTATTCTACAGGATGTCCTCTCACCTGGCACCTCCAGCAACCTGCAAATACCAACAGATATTTACTCTCTGCCCCACAAGCCTTGAGAGATGAACTATCTTTTTCCTTGGAGGAAAACCATTCCCCCTGCAGAGATATTTTCTTCCCTTTCCCATTGCCAGTGACTGTGACAAGTACTGTTTCTCCCCATTTTTAGCTATGACAAAAGCATAGTGACATCGCATGGTGGGCAACTGTCACCTTCCCCTATGCCAATTGCTCTACATCTTTCATGAAAATCTGCCTAAACCCTCCCATTTCTTTCCTCACAAACCAACACCCTAGCAGAATGCCTTTGGCTAGATAAAAAGGTGCATTTATGTAAAAATCAAAAGGTCTAAAAAAATCCCTTTGATTGCAAAAGGGCAACTAGAGGAAAGGTGCTACTGGTGAGGTCGACACGGGAGCAAGGTCCCTGTCGCTGGAGGTGGCAGCTGGAAAACTAGCACCAGTTGGCCAAAGCAACATTTACTTCTACCCTCTGCTTGAAGCTTCACTTGTCCCCTGATCACCCAAGTGAGCTCCTCAGCCTCAGTTTTTCCACTGGTAAAATGAGAAAAATCCTTCCAGGAACATGGTGAGAAGCATTTTGTTACTGCTTTCTGGGACTCACAAGAGGAACTGTGCTACCAAAGTGCACAGGTTTACAAAAACACTTCCCCATGTGTAACGTAATAGCATTTGTGATTTTGAAAATGTAGGCCTGAATCTTAACTGCAAATCTCAGCTGAGTTAAATGTATTTTTTGTCAAAGAGATATTGTTTTTTTTATGATAGCTATGCTGTGATTCATGAGTCAACATGCTACACAAATACCAGAAGGCATAAATGAATTATAGACATTTCTCAGGAGTGGCACAGCAGTTCTCCATTACCCAATTCAGTTAAAATATCCTATTTATCATTCTTTTTTTTACTTTTTAATGGATGAATCCTGCAATTTTTAGTTAAGTGAAAAATCTGTGTTAAAGAACATACTCTTTGGCTGGAAATGAGTTTGAATAAGATTGCAATTTCTGTTATAAAAACAATTTAAGAAAATGCTATACAGTAGCCTCACTGTGCATTATACATCTTCAGTGGCATATAATAGCCTTTGATTTCTATCAGTTGTGCATTTATTTAATAAGATACCTAGATTCTTGTATCTATGTGTTTCTGGGTATTACTTCCCCTTGACACAAATAACACTTAAAGTATATAATCCTTTTAAAAACGTTTTGAAGGTGTTTGAGGATACAGGAGGTTGGCAAATTTGTGGTGAGACACTGTTCATTGAAAAACACCGGTCAATATGAAAAATGCTTTGTGAATATGCAAAATCTTTCAGTGAAAAAAAGCCAGGTTCAGAACAGAATTGGTACTTTAGTCCAAAAAGAAGCCAGTGTGAGGCCAGGAGCTGGTGTACCTACCTGTCACATGTGGAAGAGCCAGGTTCAAGGCCTGCCAGGAATTTGCACCTGGGCTTTCTGCATTCATGTGGGTACCCTGGCAATGGGGTGCAGTTAGACCATGTGTTGGTGGGTTTTACAAAAAGTCAGGCAAGTTTGCTTTTCTTTCCAGGGCAAGATGGGATTTCTTTGGGGAGTTCTGAACTTTTCCAAGACAGATAAAGCTGTTTCTTTGACATCACTTCTCTGCAGCCAATTTTTTTGGAAATTTTTAGGAGACTGGGTAAGCTTAGAGGTTCTTACAAATTAAATGGATCAGAGGGACAAATTTGTCCATGACATAAACTTGTTGACTTCCAAGTTGGCCTTATTACCAGCAGGATTGAATTTGGCCAGTAGACAGTATTTAAGCAATAAAAAGCAACATATTTAGTAAGGAGAGGATCAAGTGTTCATGGGGGCAGGGGGAAGGAGGACATATGGGGGTGAGCTGTAGAGAAGTGAGGGGAAGACAGAAAGGAAAAGGTCATAGCGTGAAAGGGTGCTGTGAATTCCAAAAGTGTCTAATTAGGTTTCTGGCTGTGGAATTTGCCTTTGCTCCAAGCCAAGAAGCCCAGCTGTTTTACAACAGGGCTTTTGCCTCCTAGCAATGACTGCAGACAATGTGTGACCTAAACTGCAAGTGTATTTATAAGGACAACTTCCTTCACTCTTCACAGCATATTCCATAAAATATGTTCAAATGTTATTTAGAAGGTGACATAACTGTTTCAGTTTTTTATGCACTTTCTTGCTTTTGTTGGGTATCTAAATACAACTTGGAAAAGTCCTAAAGAGTGGAATGACTTTCATTAAAAACACTCCTCTGAACTTGTATTCTATTACATTATTTAAAAAAAGCGTCAATCTTCAAAATTAAATGTTTGATGGAATATTAAATTTGATGAATCATTGCCAGTTTCCATGTTTGTTACTTTTATATACCACATTAAAGGATTCATTAATGTCACACAACACTGCTTTGATTGAGTCCTAAAAGGTTAATGACTTGATACAGGCTGGTATTCTGAGCTTTACTGTTTGCAGGCGATTTGTGGTGAATGTGAGGTGCTTTGAAATTCCAACAAAGAGAAATCTTTCATTTTTCTCTATTTCAAGTCCAGAGAGTGTTCTCAATTTATGTGGATGTGCTAGACAAACTAGATTTGTCACCATTAAACCACAATAATTTTTTGGTTGTTTGTTTTGGTCTTTTGTTTTTTTTCCCCCTTACATTAAAAGTTTCATATTCATACAATTCCTCAGTGAAGGGTGGAGTAAGATACCAACAAACCCCATGTCTGCTGCCCATCTACTCCTGTTTGTATATTTAAGCTGCCTTATCAGTCAATTCGGGGGACTGCAGCTACATTTTTCCCATTTTGAAAGTGATGAGCCAGTCTAGAATTTTTGCCTGTTCTTAGATACACCAAATATTTTACAGATTGAGAAGCTTTCAAAAAATGTCTTTCAAGTTTGGCTGCTGAGGACATGTCTTTGATATTAGCTTTTGAATAAGTCAGAATGCAGGTTGACTTGTATTTTTCCAGTGCCCTCTTGGCAATGGCCAAGCTGGGTAGCCTGGTCAAGTACAGGCATTTTTATACACTTGGGAAAGTGCTGCATTTATGGTGGGTGAATGGTCACTAAGGGCAGCAAAAAGAAAGGAAATACCATTTCCAAAGTCTGTCCCCCTAACTACATTGTGCCCAGGTCTCATGAAATTTGAACTTTCCTGAGATGAAAATAAGCTTCTTGACAAAGTCATGTGTGAAGTTAATTTTGCTTTAAGATAGTATTGAGGTTCTGCTCTGAGGGGAGTTGTTAGTAAAACAAATGACTCTAACTGTTTTAGTATGGAAGAAAAATCAAAGCATTTCCATGAAGTAACAGGGGTGACCTGCTGTAACTTAACCATTTCCTGAGCAAATACAAGCTGCGCTATTGGATGGGGGAGAGTTCCCATGTTAACCATTGTACAGAGAAAAATAAAAGTTCATATAAAAGAGCCCACCAAGGGTTATATGGCTGCAATTCTTTCCAAACTGAAACAACTTAGTATCTGTTTATGATTGTCAGTATCATGTTATATTGTTCTTGTAGAATCCATAAAACCTAAAAGTCTGCAGTATTGTCTTCTAAACACCCAGAGGCTGCAGCCAGATTACAGAGTCAATGCGTTTAAACAGAGCAGAGGTAAAAAGCAAAGGTTAATAAAAAGTTGACCTTGATTTTATTTATCATCTTAATCTAATTTTGATGAAGTGCTTCATTTGAACATAGAAGAACAAAAAGTTAAGCTCAAGCTGATGCGATTAAGGTACTTAAACTCGCATCCTTTAATTTTTTTTCCCTTTTATTCAAGGTCTGAAGATAAGGAAGAAGCAGTAAATCTGAATTCTAACTTTCTCACCATGGCTCATGTTTCCACAGTTCAGAATGGGGCCCATTAATTTTCAGAGCCATTCAGATGTACAGCATGCTATCATATTAGTGCAACTTAGACAAGGATATTCATTTGCATTTTCATAGTTACTTCCTTTGAATTATGTATGACAAGTGATGCAGAAAATAAGTGAGCAAAGATGTGATTCTACACAACAAAACTCTCTCTTGGAAGAAGAGTGTCTCAGAGACAATGATGTCACTCAATACAAATATAATCTCTCTTTGAGCAATGCAAAAGTCTTAATGATAATGAAATCACATGTGAAAAACAGTGCATACTTGGACTTGAAAGCAAGCTAATAGAAAGACAGAACAGCCATTTGTTGGTAAATTTATTGTCAATCAGATGTATTGTTAAGCACTGTTGTACTGGCTAACTACAGTGGCTTTTTACTGTCTAATTTTAGCAGTTCCAGATTTCTCTGTGTTATTTCTAGTCATTCAAACATTTAGGTTGAAACACAATTAGGGTAAGATACAGATACATCTGCTCAAAAGGTGTACAAATATTACGTGGGTATCCGCAGTCCACAAACCTTTCTATAGGAACAGGACCATGATAACAATGACGACACCATCACCACCACAACCACCAAGAGAGACAGAGGTAAAGAGAGAGAGGAAAAAAAGAGTACCTCATCTGGTTAATCCTATCTCAAAGATACTTCAAAGCAAATTATGCAGAGTAGCTCTTATCAACTGCAGCTGCTTAGTAGGAATGTCATGTGAGCAACACAGTTTGTAAGGTAATGGATTTATGTCTAGCAGGAAGTCAAATGTGTGATGACTTCATGCAGATTCTGTTAGGAGTCATGTTGCTAATATTTTTTCCCATCCCAACAATGTCATATTAAAAAAAAGAAAATTTTATATTTGAAGCACATATCAGATGACACAGGGAATGCAGATGAGAGGGAACCTTATTTCAAGGACAGATTGCATTAAGAACTATTCCTTTTAGAGTTGTCCTTGCCACAAGCAACTCTTAGCTTTCCTAATTCAAAAATAAGGGCCATATATTCACATGGAGTAGGTTTCATGGTTCTCTTAAAGCCAAGAGTGAGATGGTAATTTATGATTTGGCCCACATACTGATGAGTCTGATAGAAGAGTTTTTATTGCTTGTTCATAAGCAAACCCAGTTTGTTCCAGTTCTCAAATTAGGACTCTATGTACTCAGAGGTGCTCAGAAAATGAAAGAGAAAAATAATCATTCTTGGTGAACTTGAAAAACTCAGCACTTCTTATTTTAAACCAGTTTTTATATCTTTCATAATAATTTCATATTTTATTATCCTTGCCTACGGTGATCTTTTACCATATATATATAAACCCATTTCTAATGGTCTCAAAGGACATACTTGGTATTTCCAGAACAAAACAAAATTAAAACATACACCAGAAACCATACACATACAGACAGAGTCCCAAAGTACTGTAATGCTTAAGGCATGGTTCAAAGTCCATGGAGCTTTCCATGTAGGATCTAGGCTGTGCTGAATGACAGATTAGTGATGTGACATGCCTTCTCTTCTCTTGCCTTCTCCCTGGCTCCTCTAGCCAGCAGTACTAGCGGGGTAATTCAGAGATGTTCAGCCTCTGTGGAGATCGTACTTTGTGTCATCTTGAAACAGCCTCATCTGCCTACCATCACTGAAACACAGACCCCGGAGGGTAAAAATGCTGCTGAGTCCAACAGCAGGCTTCAGAAAAAGAAAGACTAAAAATTACTTGTGTGGGCAGAAAAGCCGTAGAAATTTTCTTAACTAATTGTCTGTTTTTATAAGATTATGGAAAGAGAAGTGATCCAACAATGTAAATGGCAAAGTATGTGAAATGACTCATGAATTTAAGGACTTGACAGTAGGAATTCTACTCAATTGTTGCAACAGATTCTTATTTATATTGTAGCAGGTTTTCCAGGGATAGTACAGGCATGAACCATTTAGTCCACAGAGGTCCCAGTTTTAATTAGAAATCTGCCATGTTCCAGTGGGAAGGACGGTGCACACGTGCCGCATGCACACACGTACCACCTGTGTGTGCAGCTGTGTGCCATGTGCACTGGCATGCAGAGAACAAATTAGTAGTTACATCCCTATGCATTTTCATTTCCTCATGCACTATCTTGAGCCATGCTACATGTGTTACATATGCTTAGGTCACAGAAGGGTTAGGGACATAACTACTGGATCCCAGAGGACAGGTGGACCAAAGCCAGCATAATCTCTGTAACCAGTTCTTTACTCTTACTCTCTGATTATGAAAAGCCCAGTGAACTTGGAACACGCACTTTAATCCAGCAGCTGTTTGCATATCAGAGGCTAAAACCATAAATAAAATCTCAGAGAAAGATTTTTCATGTAGGCTCAAAGCAAAAAGGGAAGAGAGTCCTTTTTCTGTCATGGCTGAAACTCTGAAAGACAAACTCAGGTTTTCTGTGCAGGCTGCTAGAGGCTTTGGGCTGCACTGCTCTTCCAGTGCATGGATTGTCTGCTCCCTGCCCTTTTTCCTTTTGTTTGTGCAGCTTCCAGCACAAGAAGTTCCTATCAAAGCAGTGCACTACAATTATGTAAATGTTTAGTGCTACTAACTGTAACAAGTAGCAAATATCCTCATACACTGTCCCTCCCCATGGCAGCTCTGACGATACACTTAAATGGCCTGAACTCAAAAGTATAGCCATTGAATTGCACCCTGTGCATTTGCTCTTTTTGACACAAGCTGTATTCTGCCCCACAGGCTGGTGTCTTCCTTTTTTCTCTGTAGGAAACTTGAAGTGCTTCTGTTTTACAGATTTCTTTCAGTCATGATTAAATTCACCTCAAAAGAACGGGATTTAACTGAAAGAAGGCCAACTGGCATGTTTTAACCATGCCCAAGAATCCATGCTTCATAAGTAACAACTGGTGAGCCCATCACCATATGCAGTCAGAACTCCACCAGATGAATTCCAAGGGAAAAATCTGTCATTTTCATACTGTATTTAAAGGACAGAACACATATATTTTAGAAAGAATACCTTTTTCCTTTCCACTCTCTGCTTCTTTTCCTTAAGTTTATTCTTGTAAATAGCTGTGTGAATTTTAGTGACAAAGGCATAGGAATTTGTTATGCTGCCCTGTAACTTCCCACTTACTTGTGTTTACTATTTTCCCACCAAGCTGTTTTCCTTTAATTTAATAGATTTAAAGGACTTTTGCATCAATCCTTGCACAATTCAGTTTCTGTGTCATATGCAGATTTTCTGTTTGAGAGAAAGAATTTCTTTTGTAAAGATGCAGTCCTCCTTTAAAGACTTCAAATGATCTACCACATCCTGTGGTAGGTTGTTCCAATGATTAATGGCCCATGCTAGAGAAAGTACAGCAGCTTCCAACCATTGGATCTTATTGTGACTTTTTCTGTTAGACTAAGTAGATATTTGTTATCAGAAATCTCTTCCTTATGTAGATACCTGCAGACTTTGACTAAGTCACTTTTTAACTCCTTCTTGGATAACCTTAACAGATTAAAGCATGTTTTCCTGACTCTTTTTCCCTTTCAGTGTTTTTGTTTTTTGTTTTTTTTTTTTTTTTTTTTTAAACCTTTCCTAGTTTCATAATGTACTTCAAGAACCAATCCAGTATTCCCATGAGGATTTTCACTAATGCTATTGTCAGGTATGATAACCCTTTCTGAAATTCAGTTAAGGCAATGTATCTTCTTGCTTCACATCCTCCTCTGTATATTGTGCTGAAAGTCTGTGTTCCTTTGTTTAGCTACCATTATTCCCAAACCCCATCTGAGGCCCCGAGTTACTCTGCAGGCTCTTCTCCTCAGCGCCACCACAGCTTTGGCTGCTGCACTCCAGGGCTGCTCCAATGCCATACTCTAATTCCAATTGTGGAACCCTGTATCAAGCTTCCATGAAAGCAGCTAAGCTGTGAGGAAGAGCAGCACAAGAAAGATCTGGAGAAAGCCTTGTTTCAAGGCTTTAGTCCACTGGCTTGGAAGCTGCATTTAAGGTCAGGCTTTTGTCTTGATCCTTGCTGAAGTTGCATTTTAGATGTGCCTGTGCCAGCTTTCTGCTATGCCAAGCCTACTCTAGCCTTCCTGCCCTGGCTTTCTGGCTTGACCTCAGACCAGCCTTGGCTCTGTGGATTTGTCTGGGATGCGTGGATTTTGGCTGACCATGGTTATTATGGCTGGACTGGCTCTGTCCCTGTATGGGTGGTGTGTCCCTGTCCCTGCATTGCTCTTACCCTCAGCTGTGGAATAGGAGTGGAACAAGAACCATTGCCTGTGGGGCCTCTACCGAGGATGGTGAGTTTCAGTTCCCAGTTACTTGATATCATCTCTTCGTTTGGTTTAGTCCGTACCATGTGAGTATGTAGCTTTGTTGGGGTTTTTAACTTTATCATCAGAACTTGCTATTTCATCAAAAAAACTAAGATCACACTTGTCTGACAAGACTTAAGTTCTCCGAAAATGTGCCAAGATGAATGTTCTGCTGCCATCGTTGAATTATATACTGATTGTCTCCAATGTCAAGCTTCCAAGACTAGGATATTGGCTCTTTTCAACATAATAGGTTAAATATTTATTAGGCATCACGTTTACCATTCTAAAACATTAGCATGACCTTAGCTTTTTTTATAGTCCCCTCAGACTCTTCCAGGTTTTAAAAAAAGTCAGTGTATGCAGATCAGAGTGTTCCCTGGCAAGATGTCTTCATACCCCAGTAAAAGTTGACCAGTACCATTTATTTGCTGCTGGGTAATATTTCTCTGCTGGCTGATGGGACAAGAAGAGGCTCCACAGTCACTTCAGGATCTGTGAGCACTCCCACACACAGAAGTGCTGGCACAAGTATGAAGTAAATGCTATCATTAGAAGGACTTTAAAAGGAGTTAAAATATTGCAAAAAGATTAAAAGATCGAATTTTCCATTATTCTACTCTGCAATGGAGACAGAATAGTAGCCCTGGCTGTAAGTCGTCCCTGTATTATGTATATTAAATACTGCCTGCCCTGAACTTGTCTCATTTATGCTTTGCTTTATCACCCCAGCCCAAGCCTCATGTACAATTACCACCCAGTCCATGCTCACCAGACTCCTCCATGGAGAAGGTGGAAGCTTCAGCCCAGCTCTGGGCCAGGTGGGAGTCTGTACATACCAGGTCCCAGCCACGAGGAACTGCCTTCCCACTGCTCAGGCAGGCACACAGCACCCTCAGTGCCCCTTACAGCTCCTGACCCTGTTCTGAAAAGCACTTCAGTCCTCACTGACTGGGCAGAAAGTGCTGCAGCATTTGGGTCATGCAGAGGCATTTTCACTCATATTCCACTGCAAAAACTTGGAGAACAAACCCAAGCCTTTTTATCTTACTTTGTTTTGTGTTTACAAAATAAAGCACAGTAAAACTAGCTTCAGAGTGAGCAATTATTGATGAAAGGTCATTTGTTTGGGGAATTAAAAGATGTGGGGAAGTGATCAAAATAATCTAGATTACTCTGAAAAAGAGTAAGCATGAGAAATAATTGAAATCACCAGGAAGCCAGCGTGGGAAAAATATTTTGGTTTTTTTCCTTTTACTTGTTTTCCTTGGGAAACTTTCTGAGTTGAAGAATGTATTGAGAAATTTCATAATATGGTAGATAAAAGTGTATTGATGAGCCACTTGCCATTGTTAAAGTACACAGTTAAAAACTAAAGGTATCTTTTCCAATCCATAACCAACATTTCACATCTCTGATTTTTCTTGAGCTTCACTCATCATTTTTTCTAAGTAGAACTTAACTATTTGCATTAGTTTATTGGACTGTGCCAGAGAGAAAAGCAAGGGCAAGGGGAAACAAAATAAGGTTCCTAATAATGCATTTCTTAGAATGAGTTCCTGCCAGCCTGCTGTAGTAAAGACACTCATATGGTAGAGATTTGTGCTTCTTCTAGGATACAGCACTTGTTGTGTCTGGGTTCGATCAGAGTCCTGTTGAAGTCAAAGGGAGTTTTGTGCTAAAATGTATCTTGTATGCTGTCACTTGGGCAAATGCCCACCTCAGGCTACAGCAGAAACAAAATCACCACATTTGTTTTCGCTTCTGACCTGCTGAAAGTACGATTATATTACTTGTATATTTCATTCTGATTTTTTTTTCTAAACTCTGATTTAAACAAAGATACCACTGTGGTATAAACTGATACCAAGTACTGTGCAAGAGGCTGGGCAAGTCAATTACAACTGAAATTGCAGACTTCCTTTACTGTTGCTTTGCTTTTAACTCAATGTTTTTCTTCATAGGCAATCAACATGTAATTTCCTTTCTTCAGCTCATACTTTTGTGTCTCATGAACACCAGCAGTAGCACTGTTCACTCTGAATTCCCAGACTCTTCTGACATTGTGCCACTTCCTTCATATTATTTGACTCCATCTTTCTCCTGCATAGATATATTACAGGGAAAAAGTGAACATAGCTTCTAACAAGTTATCAAATGAGCGCAAGACTGAGCCATGTTGAGACATTAAACACTGGCTGAGCCAATTTTTCACTATACAAAATGCATTTATTAGTATTTTTGCTTAGATAACTCAAGGACCAGAAACACTCTTCCAGTGACTGGTTAAATCTGATTTTTGCTTGTGACCAGCATGAATGCTGGCTGACCTTTGGCTTCTTGACTGATCTTTGCATCTCCTACAAAGTTCACGGAAAGGTCACGGAGCAGCAGCGACTTCCTCCGTGTGTGAGTGTGCCTGTGTGCCTGCACGTGGGTCTGTGTGCGTGGGGACACCTTCCTGCCACTGAGACCATGGAAGGGCTGGCCTTGCCCACTGATGGCTTTAGTTTCATGTTTGTGGAAATCTGGATCTACTTACACAGCAACAAAATCAAACCAGGCAAAAGGGCACATAATTTTTTATTTACCAAGTATCTTTCTTTGCTTCAGTTTTCACTGATAGTTCCTCCCTATTTTTATTAAAGAGAATGAAGTCTTCCCTTAGGTTGCTTTGGCATAGGTGCACAAGAAAAATAAAAATTATTTCTTGTATATTCTTTAGCTGATTCACTGAAAAGTTCAGTGCTGCTTGTCACTGCAAAAGAGAGCTGTGAATCTTATGAAAGCTGCTTTGCTGACACCATCAGCTGTACAACGCCGGCTTCCAAACCAGACCTCCGAAAGCAGCACTGTCAGAGGGTTTTAAATCTCTGTTCAGACACTGTATCTATTTACAAACAGCAAGAATAGCTCTGAAATTGTGAAAAATGCACTCGAGTCATATTTAGAATGATTGTATGTGGGGGATATAACAATACTTTTCAAGACTGTAAGCACTGCGTATATTCATATCTCGTGCTATTTATCTTGCAGATATACAGCGCTGGAAGCTGCTGGCTGCAAGCTGGTGAGCTTGTAGCAGTGAGAAGGAAAGATCTCTCCGTTTGTCACTGGCCGTATATCACTGCAGCTGTGCCCTTTGATTACACAGAGGGCTCCTCCAGCCATTAATAATAGGAAACACTTTTTGTCTGGTGAATGCATCTCGATGCCATCCTCCAACACCTAGGCTTTGCAGTGAGGTAGAAGAGGTAAATTAAGGATGGAGCTTGTTCATTTTACATTTACACTAGATGTGTAAACAAGGATAACCTTTGTTTTCCTCAGAAAAGAAAACATGCCATTCTTTTTTCTACCACCACAGTGACTGATTTTTCACAGAAACAATATAGCACTGCCAATTACAACTTGCTGAGGAAGTGGCACTAATGAATCACAATAATGCTGCCACAGCATCACAGAAAGTCCTGTGACTCCAGCCTTCCAGATTAATTGCATCACATATAATAGCCAAGCCACATCTGCTAGCCAGGTGTATTAGTGTAAAAGATTTTCCCCCAAAAAGCAGGGCTTAGAGGAAATCAATATATAGGGAATGAAGCCTTAGGTATGAATACTGCATTGCCAAAATTAGATAGCTATCTGAAATTGTCATAGATAATTGATGCTAAGATTGGAAAATTCCAAACTGGTGTAAATTGTTTAGCACCAGAGAGTACTACAAAAGGCATTTCATGCATGACCTGCAGAATGAATCAAAATTAATGCTAAGCTCATGTGGCATGCTGTTGCTCTTACCTCTTGCAGCACAGTGTATCTGAGCTGCGCTGAAGAGGTGTTCGCAGTGAGTGGAGCATGGAATCTCTCTGCATCTGCCCTACATTGATCAACTTCCACAGCGTCTTTAACACAACAGGAGAAAACTATAGACCATTTGCCTTAACTCTGCTTTTAGTCATATGTCAAAACCTTGTTTTACTCCATCCCAACTTTTATTTAAAATTAGAACTTTTGAGTAGCAAAATAACTCAACAATAAAAGAGCCCCTTTGAACCAAAGCCTGCTCTTGCCAACCAATGTTTCACCTCCTCTAGTCTTCAATTGCTAGAGGTAGCCACCCCATCACTTGGGGCACAACTGGATTTGCACTGGAGGAAAGAGTTCCACAAAATGCAGTTGTTTTGGAGGAATTCCAAATGTCACACAGAAGTGTATCATTCCCATCTCTGCATTTATCCCAAAACAGTACCCTTTTTTTATATTTTGGAAGAATCCATAGTTGCTTCATTGATGGTGCTGTGCCTATGATATGCTCCTCTTAAATCTGTGCTGACAATTTATTTAGGTCATGGAGTCAGAGTTTAATTTCCTCAGGTTAGATTTATTCCCTCCAGCTGTAAAGAAATACAAAAGACCATGCTTGTTGCTGAGTCAAACATGGAGCTGAAAGTCTCTGAGGTAGAAACTTTGTCCAATATGCACTGCCTCTTTTTTCAGTCTGTTTCTGGCTTCATGATTTGAGAATGTGGAAGCTGAAGCCATTGCAGGTTGCTGCCCAGCCTCAGCTGCAGGCCTGCACAAGCACTCCTGCCGCCTTGCTCCATGACATTATTGAGTCCTTTCTGCAGGTGGTCAGGCAGTGTCACTCTAGAAACCACAGCAAATCCTTGGCAAGAGAATCCATCCTGAGTTATGTGACATAACATATATTAAAAAGCATTTTATTTGGATATGGCACTGTTCTTCCACATACGCATAACAGCGGAAAACTATCATCTATTTATATGAATGCCAAATAAGAATTAATTAGATGTGATTGGCTAAATTTCACCAAGAGAACATATATTTTTCTAGAAATCTGGAAAACTATACAAAGCTTACTTTTTTGCTATTTTTGCAATCTACCTGCCCCAAATACATTTGTTATGTTGGTCACTGAATTTAAATGATGAATTTCCTTCTTTTAAAGCTAAGAGGAAAAGATCACTAAGTTTCTTATCAGGAGATAGTGATAGACTTTTCAAAAATGCACAGCATCTTGAAAGTTTGGTTTCATATCACCATTTATATTCCTGAGAAATAGACATGTCTCACATTCTGTAGCAGTGTTTTGTGACATTTGGATTTACAATGCTCAAGTTTAAGTCTCTAGCCCTTTGCAGTCTGTCAAAAACAGCTTCTCTGTCCATTTATTTTTGTCTTCTGTGCTCAGTCTGAATATCTTTTGTAAATTTACACTTGACAACCCTCGTATTTCAGCTGCTGGCATTGTTTCACAATCTACCTTGCTTGCTCTGTTGCATTAGCTGAAACAACAAATTTAATCCATGATGTCAATAGTAAATTAAGTGGAGATGTAATATATATGCCTGACATCACTAAGGTCAAGGCCATGGTGAAAATATTGCAAATAGATCCAAAGGGTGTCCTCATCGTGGTAGGTGCTTGCTGCACATTTAATATTATGAGAAACAAATTAGTGACACACACTGCATTATGTTAGCCTTTTAGTTACAGCCAGGATAAAACTCCAGCTAATGTAAGACTGGTCCCTCAACATGAAAAGGATTTCCAGAGAAGTTTGCTATGTCATTATATTTCATATTTTCTAACTGATAAATAATTAAAACAAGAATTACTTTACTGAAAAGATTCATTTAGAGCACACATTTTCCATTACTCTAACTGTTTGGAGGGGTTGGGGGAAATATTTATTACATACCTTACCTAAACTACCTTGCCATTAAAGTATCTAAATTACCTCCGTGAATTCTGAGCACAGAAGTGGTTGATGAATTGCTTTTTGCATAAATGCACTTTCCCTTTGCTAGAACCTAATTTTGTGTATAAACACACACACACATACAGATAATAAAGCAACTACTGAATTCTCTCAAGAAGAAAATTGAAGCCTGGAATTTTCTCTGTGCAATGAAGTTTTTCTAAATGTTGCTTGTATTATAAGCATCCTTGGACTCTCTGAGGACCAGCCAAAAACGGGCTCTACTGCAATGGTGAAAGAGCAGTTAATGAATCACTTTCTTCTGTGTGAAAGTGCTCATTGCTGTTAATTTGTCCATTTTTTACAGCCAGAGCTTTTTTAATATAAAAATTAACTTTCAGCTTAAAAGTCCATTTAGTGCTAAAGGAGAAAAAAAATTGTGCCAAGTGAACCACAAACAAATTCAATGTATTGCAGACTATGGAGATTTCCATTCCATGGAGCACTATTATTTGCTTTATCTGGCATAAAGAGCATCAACAACCCAAGGACTTTCAATCTGCAATTCACCCCTTTAACTTGGTCCTAAAGTATTTTTATTTCTTAATGAGACAGAATGCACCAAATGTGCAAAGATGCAGCATACGCCAGAGCACAGCAACAGCACTTGGCTCTCCACTCACCCTGGCTAGATGTGTGTAATTTAATAGGTTTACTCCTCAGAAAAGTGGAGTACCTTTTGTTTCTGGTGTCTCTAATGCTGAATGGAGGAATGCTTGTGTGGATGGTACCTTTTGACTTCCATTTCAGCTTAGTTTTGAGAATGTAAGTAACCCCACAGGGTGCAGAAACATGCAGGGGAAAATGCTTGAATCAAGGTCTTTTCACACAAAGAAATCCACATTTTTGAAAATTTACCATTTCTGCAGGAGCTTTGATCATCATGTGTCTTTGTCTACATTCTTTACTCCATCATTCAAACCCATGCCAGACTAGGGTGACCAATAGTAATTAACATTTATTTTGTCACTGTATTTAGTGCTATACATGCAATAGTCGATGACTTTGGTTCAGTTCTTGTGGGCCAGGAGTCAACACCACCTTTTACCCATTGTAATTCTTGTTGGTCAAAGCAGCAAAGAAATGGAGTGACAGATCACATGATTATCCATTTCTGAGGATGTCTGGCAAGCTTGAGTGAGGGTGGATGACACAAGGGAATTACTGAAACTTATGCTTCTGACCCCTGGGATTGTCCTTTTGGGAGGGCAGTTTTCATTATTGATAATCTGGTGGTCAACTGCCATGAAGGTATTGCACCAAGGATGTAAATAGTAATGAGAACCCCAAATTTTCTGATAGTTTTGTATATGCAAACAAAAAAAAGAAAATAGAAAATGGAACCAGTGACTCAGTATGGGTTGCTTTATGACTATTTAATCTCTCCCACAAAAGAAGTTTAAATAACGCTGTTATGTGCTGATTCTCTCAGCACTTGCTTTGGTGCATGATGTATGACCAGTGTCTGCTCCAAGAATCAACAAGTGGGCATTATTCCATTAGCAGTTTTCTGTTTTTTACAAAGCTTTCCAATTTATTAGTTATGTTAATGTACTAGTGCCTTATTCTATGTATTTACAATATCTTCTTTTCCCTGCCATGAAAAGCAATGAAAAGCTTGGGCACTGCAGATCAATCAGATTCAGCTTACATAACATTTAGAAATGTTCTTTATAAAAACATTTTTAGATAGTCCTTTCTATGCTTGGAACCACTGTTTTAATGTACATGAAACTCTTCCTGCCATCAAAACAAGACCGAGGCTTTTCTAATTCTCTGCTCCTACTTTCGTGCTGTTTTTCAGAAAGGGGAGGAAACTCAAGCTGTATGAACAGAGATGCCACATTTTTTTCCCAGTAAAATTTAGGAAGAACATCACCAAAAGGTGGAAAATGTGGATAAGAAGGTTTCAGTAGGAGGAACTCATAGAGCCCAGGGTAGTGGAACTCGAGAGGGTTTCTAAATGCATATTTATTCAACAAAAATGTTATTGATATCATTGGCTTCCCAGCAACTTATTCCTGTGCCTGCGTTATGCAGCAGGGGATACTACAACTTGGACACAAATCAGTCACTTCTGGCTGATCGTCTGTCCTTGATTTCCATGGCACATGGTCTCCATGGTGCTTACCGACACTGAACATTGTTAGCATCATGTCTGCATGACAGACTTCCTAAATTTGTCTTTTCAAGATGTTTCTATTACACCCAGCATCTTAGCTCTCTCTGCCTGTACAAGTAATTTACCACAATGATGTCACTCTGGGCTAAGTGCAAGCAAAGGCACTGGGTTAGTGTTACGCTTTCATTGTTGAGTGCTGACTGTATTAGGTCAATACTGGAGCATGGTTAGCTCCATCTCAGTCCAGCACTGCAATTTAAAGGTGTGTGTAGGGTGATGAGAGTTTTATATTTCAGGATGCAAAATATTTATTGTTTTCCATGTGTTACTTCAATTGATATTTTTATCAGTGCTTATGTTCTCTAACCACATATTACCAATGCTTCTGGGTAAATTGTACTCATTCAACTCAATGACCTACTCTACCACATCACTTCAGCAAAGGCTCAAATTCATTAGCATCTAGTGTCTCCAAGGTGGCTGGTGTGAAGTTGAGTTGCCTGTTGATGCAGTTCCTAGATATTTTATTGCTGCATTTTCAGATGTTTTAGTTGCACATCTGCAACACAATGACATATTAATACACTCTTCCAGACACAAATCTGCTTTATCTCTAAAGGAGTTTTCAGAGCCTCTTGATTAGCCACAGACCACATCTAACTTCTTTTCTGTCCCACAAAGTTACTCAGGTTAAGCCACATCAGTTCCTAAATTCCTGTGTAAGACAATGAAGGATGCCATGCATATGATAACCCGTACTGACTAAAAAGTGCATTAACACTGACAGCTCACCTTGCACAGGCCTCCTAACAGACGTGAGGTGCTAACGGGTTTCAGCCTCTGCTGAGGGGACATCAATTCATCTCAGTGACAGAGCTGTGCCCTGTTCCAACACCCCAAACACTCCCAGTTCCAGAAAGCACCTGTGAACACACATTTATGTCTTCCAACAAATTTTCATTTATTAGCCTTTCCCACAGATTTCCTTGTTATTCTTGACATTTCTGAAAGCATTTTTCAGATGTAGAGAAGTCTTTCTCTTTCAAAAGACAATACCAAGGGTCTGGACTATTTAGGGCTCAGTTGGATATAAGAATTATTTATTTAAAGATAGATTCATACACATTATAAAAAAAAAAAAAAAGAGGACTGGAGTTTTTGAATGATCCATAAGCTGCAGTTAGCATCAACTTGTCGGTTTGCCTTTTATTTTTTCTGAATGGTCAGATGGGAGAAATTTCATGCCAAACCCAACAGTATAAAGTTACCCATCTTATGTTACCTAATGATTAAAAAACTACCATTATCTTATAAACCCCACAATGTTCACAAATATCAGAAACTTCTTAAGAGTCTTGGTGGCATATTGAGACTGGTCAGGATGTGGTTGATGAGATGACAGGTTTTTATTGGTGAGATAAAATCTGATATACAAGAGTAAACAAAAAATGCAGAGTAAAATATTCACCTTGATGGAAGAAAATTTACGTCTACAATGCTGTAATAATGCTGCTACTTAGTTTATTTAACTAAATAGGAACACCTCTTTCCCTCCTGCCATAACATCTCACTCTTCCCTCAGCAGGACTGCCTCCAATAAGAGCTTTTCCTGCCTGGCATGGGGTCTCTCTCACTGCTACTTGTCTATCTCCCAAGTAACAGGGGCCATGGAGCTGAATTCCTCCTTCATGCTACTGCACTGGCCAGTGGCCTGACTCCAAAGGTGTGTCGCAATGAGAGCAGGCATAGGAGCAAGAGGATGGATTTTTGTCTGTGAAAGCAGTGTGTGCAAGGGTAATGCTTTTCAGAATTTGTATCAGGACCCAGAATGTCAATGACTTCTCTATTCACAAGCAAGCCAACACTCTTACTTCTGGCTTGTGAGCAAGTGCTACAGCATACACAACTGCTCCAATGCACATGTTGCAACCTTCCTCCTAGAACTTCTACTCTCTCCAAATGCCAACCTTCCTGAATTAAAATATAAATATATCTCTCTGTAAGAGGGAAAGAAAAGGACAGTTCTGTGTTCTGCAGAAAACCCAGCTGATTTGAAAATAAATACAGGGGAAATACATAGCAATGAAGAATAAACATTGTTTCTCTTCAAACTTTTAAAACTCAAAACCCCAAATAGTCTCAAAACGCCTGTCTCTGGTCTTACAGCAGGCAGCTCACTCAGAGTTCAGAACACTGGCAGAAATAAACTACAAATCAGTTTATCAGTTAAAAAAATGGAGCAATTTTTGTCTTGTTTGCAGAACTGTGTATCTGCTAGGGCTGAAAAACACTGCTTTGGTTTTCTCCTATAGCAGGTAATTTCTTTGGGGAAATTAAGAAACAAATTAAAGTGCTGTTTATGGCCACTGAATCACCCTGAAAGCATTTATTATTATGAACATATTCTATAGATATATGTGCTGCTGTCATAAATTACTATTTGCACTGAAGCCACCCCTTAGGTCATACCTGAGAAAGGAGGCCCAGGGTATGACTGGCATGTGTATCCTGTGGTGGGAGTGCCTGCTCTGAACCTCCTGCTGGTTAAGACCCAAATGTGTTTGGGTTTTCTTCCCTCAGTTATGACCCAGATATGCTTGGGTTTTCTTCCCTCAGCTTCTCCTTTACCCTCAGCTTTACAGAAGGGAAACTGCAGGGTACCACTCTGATGGGAGCTCTGAGTACTCCAAAGCTGCCTCAGGGTTCCTGGGTGCCAGCTCCCAGCACGTACCAGCAGCTGCCCCAACCATGAAGGAGACAGTTCCCTTTGTACTGGGAACCATAAAAACCAAGAACAGTCTTCTGAGTCCTGCATCAGTGTCCAATAGAAGGGATGAGTAAAATAATGTTTTGAAAAATTTTTTTTAAATTAGCTTAATACTTGAGAAGGTAGCAATGCCTTGTGAAGTTCTGACAAAAGAAAATCAGTCAAAATACTATTTTGTTCTATTATTTATCTAGACAAAGGGAAGTATAAATTGTGAAATGCATAACTAAATGCTGAAAGGTTTGATCTTGCTCAGGCATAAATCGGTAGATTGTTTTCAATAGTTGGGAACTTTTCGCTTAGATAATTTGTTCATGCTTTTTTACCAAAATGAGACATTTTCAAGGGAAAGTTTCAATGGTTTCTTCGCCAGGAAAACTTTCTTAGCTGTGTTTTGTAGTTAAAACCATGGATAAAAGAGAATAGGCAGACTTAGTCCAGCCTAGAAGAAGGATCACAGACTCAGACCAGCTGAGTCCTGCCTGGAAGTGGCTGCTGTCCCCAGTGCACTGAAACAGTTCATATAATGACCTGCAGAACCATGGATCACATCTATGATCTGTTTATCCATTTATTTGTTCCTTTTGGGTCTTTTTTTGGCTATAGTTTCTCTTTCTCCTTTCTACTTACATTTTAGAAAGGTTCTTTTTCCCAAAGGTTTTCTGTTTTTCTTTTCTTTTTTNAGATTGACTTAGTCTTATCCCAGTGCAGAACAGCTAACTTTTACAAAGATTTGATAAGCCTTAGGGGCTCAGAATTTTCTTGGCCTCATTCAGGTCATTTCCCTCACCTTTGAACATAGGGAACTTGAGTGTGCTTGTGCTTAGTGCTGGGGTGTCAGGTCAGCTCCTGTACATTGAAACCCATGTTTTGTGAGTTGTGTCTCGCACAGCTCCCAAAGACATAGTAAGCCTCCAACCCTCTTTAAAGTTGCAACATATCTTTATGGTAGATAGAAACAGGCATTTGTCCTCCCTTCCCTCCTTAGGATCCACTTACAGAACAACACAACAATTCAAGACCCTACTTACAACATATACAAGATTTTTTGAAAAAAATCCAATCAACCCTGTGAAGAGCCCTTACATTTTGTTCATCTTGGCATTTGTGTCTGCCCTTGTGGCAGAGAGCTCTAATTGTCAGGGACACAATAGGCTGTGCTCTTACCTGTCATTAATAGACATGATCTTTCCAGAAAGATAAAGACAGCTAGGTAAAGTGCCTGTGACTATAACTACATTACATCATAGATTTTCAAAAACTCTACAATGTGGACATGATAATAAGCATCCATGGTGTCTAATAGTGCTGGCTAGGTGTTCCTAATTCTATAATTCAATGTTAATGATTTTTCTGGGGGGGAACACATCCTCCACAACATTGAAATTCATTTTTTTAGCTGTTGTTTATGTCTCTGTTCTGGGGATTTGCTCTTAAGATTCCATTTAGGCAGGAAGAGGGATCAGTGCCCTGAGCAGCAAGACATTGTGGAGCTATAGAAGTGTGCATCATCCCCAGTGTGGCTATTTTGGGGGCAAAGAAGGGATGAATGGACCTTTCTCACAGAAACCACCACTACTGCAGCCACTCAAGGGAGGCATGTGATTCTGATAGCAGCATTTCAGAAGGCTGAAGTCCTCTGCCAGCTGCTGCACCAATGAACTGCCACCATTAATGTATTTCATGCCATCCAGTCACGAAGGGAGGAATAGTGGTTGTAAAAGACAATGAGCATGATTAAAACCACACACTAAAGAGATTAAGGAACTGTGAATGTTGTGGTCCCTCGGATGCACAGCACCTCACTACTACACAAATGAAAACATCTGTAGTAGAGATGTGACATTCAGAAATGTGCAACATGTTTTTCAGACACTCTTGCAGCCCAAGATGCTGGCCACACACCACGAGCAGATGGCTCCACTATGCTTCTCCATACACAGAAACACTGATTTGTTGTCATGCAATTGTGCAGATTTTTGTTGATAGCAGGTTAATGGCATTTGGTAGCAACTATTGTGGAGACTTTTTTCCTTCTCTTTGGTGACATGGGTTATTTCTCCAGAGCCACATGGCATGGTGCTGAGATGACCACTCTTGTGTTTCCTCAGTCTGCCATGGAAGGTTTGGGGAGTCTGTCAAGAGGGGAAAGGAGCAGCTTAGCTCCTGTCTATTTGTGTGGGAGCCAATGATCAAGCATTATTTTTGGTGTATATATTATGTAGCAGGTTGAGTAAGAATTAAAGATGGTGGAGAAACTTGTATAAAACTGTCACGAGGGTTGTATTTGCTTTTTAACCTCAAGTTTGTGATAAAGTTTCAGCCAGAGAAGTAATATCCAGAAAAGCTTTGCAGTAAAGGCCAGTCAGACTCTTAAACCTCTTCATCTTAGACAACTCCCCTTTTAAAACTACTTAGTTTTTCTTCCCTCTGCTTAAAATGCAAGCACACTACCCAGAGCTCAGGGTTGTGCTAGCTGAAAACTCCAGCAAAGCGTGAGCCTGCTTGTATTGTAGGCAGGTCAGATTTGCCCAGGTGCATCACACCTCTGTTTTGGTGTCCCTGACAAGTGACACCCCTCTGAGGAGACAAGATGTTTTTGTTCTATGTTCTTGAGGCCTCATAACCCACCAGAGCTTCTCTTTTCCAGAGGGGCAGCTCTGTTTCATCAAAGTACTTCACCTGGCAGACCCAAACTGGGAATTTGTAAAAATGAGGAGCAAAAAATGCTCTGAAAACAGTTGTCCCTCAGAAAAATGTTTGAGTCCATGACTGGCTATTTCTACTTTATAAGTCATGACTCTTAAGACATTTTATTAAATCTAGATTTTCTAAATTGTCTGATCTCTACGTTTCCTCCAAGACTATTAGTTGCTGCAGATATCTACACCCATTTCTGTATATGTATTTTGTAATGTGTACCAACAAAACATCAGGAAATCCATCTCCTAAATACTAATGATAATGACCAAGCTGATAATGTTCAAACACATTTATTAAGCATATTTATTCCCATGAAGCATACAAGCCTTAGTATCTTTGGTTGCAGAGACAAGATTTTAAAACTGCTTTATTAACATGAATGAAGAGTCTTCTTTTATTTTTAAATAACAAAAGATATAGAGAGTGAGAAGATAAATTATAAACAAATTGAGAATTTGGCAGGCAGAAGTACTGTCAGAGAACCAACAGGGGAGAGGAATCAAAAATACGAAAGAAATTCTGAAACAGCTGCAGGAAAATGTCCACTCTGAAGTCATGTGAGCATTACTAGATGACATATGCATGGAAGACCAAAATAACTAATTTTTTATCACCTTGAGGAGACGTTAATAGGTGGACAACTGTGGAAGACATTTCCGAAGAAGCATTAGACTGGTCACCTGATTAAAAAAAAGTTTAAGGGACATGTTTAAGGGACTTGCTGCCTTGGGATCTTAATTATTATGGACAATTTTCATGTGTGTGTTTGCTTTAACATTGTCTCCTGCTGGAGAACAGCTGGCTGCAAATGGGCTGGCAAGGTAAATAGAAGCAAACCTGCAATGCCCAACAACTCAGACAAGTCTCATCACCAGCACAAATCTGTTGCCAACCTGACAAGCATGAAATGTCTCAGAAGGATCCACATTTCATAGCCACTGTGCCTCATGGACTGGGTCACAGTCCAGCAAGAAGATATTCAAAGCACAGTGACACAGCTTTTTTGCATGTCAAATACTGAGGAAAGAACACAGATCCCTAACAAGTTATTTTTTCTTCTGAAATATGTGTAATTTGGTGTTTGTGAATAAACTAATGCTCTGTTCATCTACAGTGTAATGCTGATTCTGTGTTAGTAAACCTTGACAGCTTATAGAGTTAATTGCTATTTTTTCAACTCCAAGAGTGATCCAGGTGATTCACAGGGTGATAGACCTACTGTCTGTCCACATGCCTAAATTTCAATGACTTTTTGAAGTGAATCTCATTAAACAGAATATGTGAAGAAAAGACTGCATACAACTGAGTCACTCCATAGTTTGAATAGCAAGAAGATGAAAGATGAAAACAGATGTACTAGGGGAAGGTTCTCCATAATACTGAGTAGTGGAATAGATACTGGCAAAAGAAAGCAAATACCTAATGATGGTGCCAAGTTTTGAGCCTGATAAGAGAGTTGAGATGATTGCAGAGACAAATGGGATGTGATGGAGAAAATTAAGAGGAAGAATAACATACTTCTGTTTTGAAGAATGACAGTCTAATGTAGTCATCTAGAGCAGACAGCAGAGAAGCAGAGGCAGGGGTGCTGGATAAGACAACGAGGCCAAAGAAACAGGATTTGAGGGGCAGTTGGAGAGAATGAAATTGAAAAATGGGTGTGGAAATACAAGAAAACAAATAAACAAAACCTCAAGAACCACAATGGGGTAAAAGGGATTAGGAGACTGCAAGGACCTCACATTTCCCTAATCCACCCACTCATGAACTGATTGGCGTGTGTATTAAAGTACACAAGTAAGGAACTTCTCCCCTTGACTTCACTGATAATGAGCTAAGCATAAATGATGGAAAACTGTAAAAAATGGCCTTGGACAGGTACTCAACAGATGAAAATGCAATAAAAATAAAAGTTAAAATATCAGCCTTTGAGGAGTGGCCCAACTTATGAATGGCGTAGGCAGTCTGGTGGTCCTGTCCATGCTTCTTCCATGGAGGTCATACCTGAGAAGCATTGCCCTTGGAGCCTTCCAGTTCACAGGCAGCAGGACATCTCTGTCTGCATGATTCTGGTCTCATTAGTCATAAACTTGCAATACTCTGGACTACTTTGCTGTCAGGACTGAAGTATGAAGTGAAAAAATTTGAAATTATGTTCAAAGAGAAGAAATAGTGGTTTTGACCACCAGGGTTCACAGCATCCATACAGCAACAAGGAGACAAGCATAATTATATTGGGGTTTTTTTGTTTGTTTGTTTTACTCTCATATTTCACAGAGACTTAATACTTCTCAGCTTCACCTAGTATGTACAAGGGGAGAATGAATATTTACAAAGCACTTATGAAATCACAGGGAGAAAAAGAATCACAAAAATATTAGTTTGCTTTTTTTGGGAGCAGTGAATGACACTGCAGCAATCCTAGCATGACCATGCACTCACAGACCTCTTGGCGACCGGAGGACTGTTGTTTAACTACCAATTATGTTGCTACAGCTCTTGAATGGCACCATTTTGTTGTTAGAATGAACAAAGGATGCCTACGAGGGAGTGAAATGTAAGGTGCTGAGAGGAAAGTTTTCTGTGGCGTGCTGGGGGAATGTGGGCAGCATGGCTAACATGACAGGACGTGATGAATGATGTTACATGAAGAGAGGCTGGGCCAGATGTGTGCCTGCAGTGAACGTCTGTCCTCCATGAGCTGGGCAACTTAATGGGAGTGAGCAAAGAAAAGCTCCTTTCTGTAATAGGATTTCATCCCCCCCCTCTTTGTCAGCATCATTCCTTTAGAAACGCTACTCTTGTAGCAACGATGGCCATGGGCTACACTGTGTTAACCCAGCTTCATCTGGGGGGGAGAGACTTGGTGTCCCTCCAAATAAAACCCTCAGGAACCAAGCTTGCTATTGATGAAATAATCACCACACAATTGTTGGCAATTAGCACAAGCAAATTTGACTCTAGGTATACACTGCAAACTCGTTGAAATTGGTATTAGGTATTGAGAAATGATGCACAATTGGAAATGTCTTGATTGATCTTTTAGGGTTGACTCTAAAGATAAAGAAAAGAAGTTTCACTGAAAGTAAAAAAAGGTTTCATTACATTTGGGGAATTAAAAGTAAAATTCCTTATGTAAAATTCTGATAAATAAATTACTCAAGTCGAGCATTTTGCCCACCTCTGGTTAGCAATGTCATATCACTGAAATCTTCTATAAGCACGTAACATTCAGTTCCAGAACACAACTAACATCCTACTCTGCTGACTATTCGGGTGTATTATTGACAGCAGCATGTGGGGAGGTAAAGTTGAAGTAATCAGTTAGAATTTATCCAGGAAATCCCAGCACTTGTAACACCAGCCACCAGAAACAAAGTTAAGGAAACTAATAAAGTCTCTGAGTAGAGATTTCCTTTACACTGTAGTTTTCCACCTTTGCTAATGAAATGTACAAAACCACATGACAATAGTAAGGCCTTTTTTGTGTGGGTAGTTTTGCATTGAAATCTCCTGTGTTGGCATTTTCCTGTACTGAGAAAGTTTTTTCGTTATGTTATAGGCTGCCTCCAGCACTGTTGGGACAAATTGCCTCATGAAAAGAGATGTTCGGGTTGGGTGGACTCAGCACCACCTTAATGTAACATTGTAGTCCATAGCGGTGAAACATAAACAGGCAGCAATGTAAAATGTAGACAGTCTGTGGCTTTAAAGAAAAGTCTGTTTACAACTTGTAAAGCATTCTGCAGCTTGCTGGTGATCAGATCTCTGGAAGAACAGCATTTTTGAACAGCTAAACACTACATAAAGGGACTTGTGTGTTTTTCATTTTTTTCTTTTTGTTTGTTTTGTTTTTGGTTTTTTGGGGTTTTGTTTTGTTTTTTGTCTTTTTTTTTTTCTTTTTTGACGGACAATTTCAAGCAAATTAACAATAAAATCAATTAATGTAAACTTTATGTGACTCTTCATTGGCTGTAAAGGACAACTAGGAAAATGGACACACCAGATAAAGAAGCATGTTCCCCTCCTGAATCCATTTTTTATCTCAGTGTATTACAGTGAGTTGTCCTTTCAGTGGATGTTTGGTGAGGAATCATGTTTTTCTGCGCCCTTTTTAAGACAGACAAAAATGAATTGGTCCCTCTTTACTGACCTACATCAGGCAATTTATCTAAATATTGTAATGTAGTCATATATAAAAGTTATGGCAATTCATTTACTGCTTAAACCATGTAGCAATTAATTATATTTGTGTATTTATTTCAATATGCTAGAGATGTCAGTAATCGCACTTACTTGAAAGTGTATCAACAATTCCTTTTTTCAGGCAATTATATTTAAGACATTTTTAGTTTTGTTGTACCTAGATGTAATCAGAAAAAGAAATATGTCTTTAACAAATTATGAAAATCATTTGGATACATTAAAGTCACATATAAGCATAAAATTAAACAAAACCTCTCATCAGGACAGGATTTTATTACAAAACACTCTTAAGCAGCTTTGTATTTTAGTATTTTTCTGTGGGTGTATAAGTGGGTGTCAACAGTTTTCTTTCTATAATGTTTCTCTTTGGATCACTGGGAGAGTAACAAGGAAGCAGAATCTGGCCTTTGGCATATAGTATTACCATTTCCCATGGAGTAAGTAATGATCTAAAATGCACAATAAAACACATTAAATGATTGTCACGGAGTGAATGTCATGATTGTTACCAGGTCCAGGTACATTATACTGGAGAGCAACTGCAGCATTACATGTTCACAGCCCACATCACTTGCAGGGTATCTTGTGTTAGCATTTGTTGGCATTGCTTCAGGAGGAGCTTGTGTGCTATAGTCAAAGCAGTCAGCTCAGTGCAGTGCCAGCCCTGGGATTCGATCCTCCTCCCAGTCCTTATGTCACACCTCAGAGCTGAGAAAGTTAAAGCTCATCCAAACTTTTATTTTCTTATGCCAGCTGGCAAAACTGGCCAAGCAGAGCACCCTGGACTTCTTGAAAGGAACATGGCAACTTGAAGTCCCCAGTGTGCTAGCAAGGTCTGAGGATTGAGCTCATTAAGGCTCAGTCCATAGTTTTTCTGGCCCTCTCTTCTATTGGGATAACAGTGATCTGATAGGAATGCGAATAAAGTAAAATCAGCAAACTTTTGTTAGATTTTAAAGTGACAGTATCACTGGCGGATGGATGATGATGGAAAATGGTGGTGGCACTTTAGAGGCACTCAGTGATCCACCCAGTGGTCAGACATAGCACCAGCAGTCATATGTGATGAAGTAGAAATGCACTTTTGGAAATACGTAAGTATGTTGGCTTTTGGCCTTTGACGAATACTATGTAGGGGTTTTTGGTATGGTTTTGTTTTTTGGGTTTTTTTTATAACCATCAATTTTTTTTCCCTCTTCACTTCAGATCACCATAAGAAGAAATGACACAGACAACTATTGTCCAATTAAATAGACTGATTGATGCTTTTAACATTTATATTAAGTCCCCTCCCCCCCAGCATTTGGAAATCATAGAGAAGAAATAGCAGCTATGCAACTTCAAAGCACTTCTAGCACTGGATGTCATTAGGAGTATTACAGCTGTTCTTCCTACTCTGATGGCTCGGGCTCTCACATGCAGCATGCTCTAAACAGTAAGCAAGGAGTAGATGACAGTTTACTCACTTGAAGTTTTGGTGTAAGTATGTACCAAAAGGTACATGCTTTCCAATTTGATTTCAAAATTCTGCTGACCTGGCTCACAGCACAACCATGTGAGCCTTGATCCAGCCAAGATGCTTTCCTCATTAGTGGACTGAACATGTAAGCCATGAGGAAGGGTGGTGTGTGTTTCAATGGGTGCCATGAAGAGCCTTGACCAAGGCAGAATTTCAGGATGGCAGAGGGGCTCCAGTCAGTGTGACTAGATCCATCCTGAGCCTTTGCTCCCAGGGACCAAAGGTTACAGCATTTCAGGAGCAGTTATCTAGCTCATCTGCTACTGGATCAGTGACATGAGGAGACTTTATTGTCCAGAACGTCCAGGAATCATACCTTCATACTTTTTGTGTTAGTTTGTCAGGTACCCTGATGTAACTGGATGTATGGTTTGCATAAAAAAATTCCCTTCCCAGACAAACATGGGACTATTGGTCTTACCATCACTGATAATAGTATAAGGCCAAGTCACGTATCTATCACTCAGTATCTCATTTTGTATCATTCTTGCTAATCATCAGAATTTTAACTTCCTAAATATATCAGTCCTCTTCTTCCCATAGCACTCCACATCACCCTGTACTGCTTTCCCAGAATCATAGAATATCTTGAAGAGATGCACAAAGATCACCATGTCCAACTCCTGATGCGAGCATAAGGCAGACACTTCTGTGAAAGACAGAAGTACGAGATGCACCTGTATTCCTTCTGCTTATCCCCCTCTCACCTCCCTCACAGGGCACAGCATGTATGTGTTGATTCAGCAAAATACATAATGTTACCAAGGGAGCAGAGCAAGAGAAATGAGATGTCCTAGTACCAAACTGGGACATTCCCTTTTCCCAGAAATGCTCAAGGCCTGATAAGTTTGTATTTCCTCTGCACATGGACAGACTCCCCCAGTGGGATAAGCAGTTTAGCCAGTTATTTGTGTTGCCAGGGTTTGCCATTAATAGTTAATATTGTCTGGCACTGAATGCATTGTTATCAGGCCTCTAAGGTATCACATTTGATGGGCACAATTCACACTTCTCAGAACTATTATTCCAAGCTTCCTGCCAGCTCCTTAGTTTACTCAGACTTCTTATTTCTAAGGTTATTTTTGCAGTGACAAAGGCTGGAAATGTAAGACCCGATTCTTTGCCAGAAAGAACTGGCACAGTCCTGTGCCCTGGGGGAAGCTGACAGGCTTGTGGAAAGCCAGGGCCACCCCAACAGTGATTCTCTCCAGCTCTGGTTACAAGCCAGGACCCAGCCAGTCACCCTGACCTGTCTCTCCTTCAGGACAACAGTAAAGTACTCCTACCAGATTGAAAGCCATGAATTTTCTTACCCAGCTTTTCATTATGAAAATCTGCAATTTCTTTTATAATTTACCATGTAGCCAGGTGGGTGTGGGGCTCTCTCTTCATTCAGGCTCCATGACCCAGCCTCTACCATACTACCAGACCTCCAAGTTTGATAACCACAGGCAGAAACGGCAAACGAAAATCATGCAGCAGCTGATAACATTTTATTGAAGGTAGGTAACTATAGGGTCCAAGACACAAAGTATCATGGGCCACAAACTGAAGGTAAGGTGGGGAAGCTAAACAGGAGACAAACACACTGCTCTGTACTTCAAAGTCAATGAATAAGGACATTCTTTTGAAACAGCAGACTATGCACATGGAAAATTACCTACAACCAAGAAAATATGAAGCTAGTATTTTCAGGATTGTATTTGTTCCAGTTTAATGGACTGTATCTGGTATATATTAAGATAGTTCTAAGCAATACTTCTGTAGTTAAAGAGAGGTCAGGTTTTCTCATTGTAAACACAAATTTCAGGGCATATAGTTAGGCAATGTAAATCCACACCAGTTTAAACTTGTGAAAGAACTACCACCTCTGGGTGTGGTTTCTCCTCCCCTATGCAAGACTATCCAAGCCAGCTATGTTGTTTTTGCTTAGAACAACTAGCTCGAATAAATTGTTTTGGGGCTTGGTCCAAATTTTGCCCATTTTCCCTTTGAGGAAGAAGAGAAGGATTTAAAACAGTATGGGAATTTCAGAGCAAGTTCTTGCTCTAAGAAGATCCACTACTTGCAATGGATGGGGATCAACTCACTTTGATAAATATTTACAAGGCACAGTTCTGTCAGCATCTGGCACTTAGTGGGATATTATTGGAATATACACAGTGGAGAGCTTAGTCCAATGAGGATATTAGGTCCCAAAGACACTGGTGTGGTTTTTCACTTCACGATATGCACAGTGCGGATTATCTGCTGAACAGTAGCAATAGATCTTGTCTACACATGGAGTTATTCCTCAAAAATCATGTCTGGATCCTCCCTATTCCAGAAGAAAAAAAAAAAAAAAACAAAACAACAAAAAAACCCCAGAAAACCAGTGTGTTTGATGCTGTGCTTCAGTCATTTTCACTCTAAATTAAAATAACTGAAAGGAAAAAGTTTTTTCCTTTCTAGGGTGAGTCCATACACAGTGTTCTTTAAATATCTTTTGCATTATAAAGTCACATCCTCCCACAATCTAGCTCTGAATTGCAGATAATATTGTATTTATAAAGTGCACACTCTCAGGGGATGAGAAATACTGCTCAAAATGCCATCCAAATGTTGAAAATGTAATATTTACACTGGATAGGTGCCATCCTTGTCTGGAAGGCTAATGGATCAGAAAAAAACTGTCTCTAAAAGATGACTGTGGGAGTGGCTGGGAGTCCAGCAGTTTCTTTTTCCCTCCCTCCCTTTTTAACAAAATTGTACTTCCTGGTGTTATGGTTTAAATCAGATTTTAAGAAGTCCATTATGATGCATCTGTTTAAAATATCAAGGGGAAGCACAATTCAGTAACACTAAAAGTACAAAAGCAAGAGCTGTGAATTAATACTGTCTTCTTTTTAACTTACTGCCTCTCGTGTTAAAGCATCATTGACATACAGTTTCACATGCTCTAAAACGTGTCATGAACTGTAAATAGCCAGTTGTGCTTTTGAATGTCTTCCCATTTCCTTGCATCATCCAGATCAGACTTGGTGGTCTTGCAGTAATCCAACCTTGTTCATTTTAAGTTGATATTTTAGTTGAGTTATGCTGTAGTTACAGGAAATCAAAATGTTATACAGCTATCTGTCTTTTTGGCAGTTTGCACTTAGTGCTGCCATTTATACTACCTGGAGAAAAAAACCCAGATAACCCTTGCAAACCATTTGTAGAGGAGCTAATTTCTATTTCTTCTAAAGCCAATTTTAAATCTCCTCCATATGGCTGATACAAAGTATTATGAGGCAGTTGATGAAAATGTGGCTCCAATGAAGGCAGTGAGTTTTGTGACAGACTTCAGGAGAGCCAAGATTTTCATCCATTATCTCTTTCTGTAGCATAGGGTCCAGCTGTATTACACTAAAAAAAATCCAACACCAAAAGGCTGAAGCTATTAATCAACCTAGAAAGATCTGGTTAATGTATTGCAAGGTAGGCCCCTGTTGGATGGTGCGTGCCTTTAAATTCTGCAAGCACTTAAAGAAACTCTGCCAAAAAAATTGACACATGTGCAGTCCTGGTCCCCAAGCCCAGACAACATTCATCCTGCCTGCTGCAAGCATTGTGGTCTGCCGTAACTGAGCTTTCCTTCCTCACCCTTTGAGGCCCTTCTGACAGCCAGAGTGCAAACTTCCCTAGGCAGGACTCCAGCGTTAGCTTGTCGCAGCTGGATTTGCAAGGCAATGTTGGACACTGAAAGCAGCAGGGATGAAGCTGGATGTAAACAACAGGAGTTCCAGCCTTGTCCAATGCTGGGTCAGACATTTGCCTATCGAGCCTTTATTGTCTCCATTCAAACACAACCTACAGTTGCCTGTTGTATATTTTTTATTTTTAATTGTACATCCCATTAGGCTGATACAAAAATTCCATTAAGTAATGCTGCATAATCAAAACCACCCACCAGAAATTAGCCAAATTTAGGAACAGAAAGTTTCTCCAATCACTGAAACTCAGGTCCCCTCCCCACAAAAGCACCTATCCTGATTCATGTCTGCAAACTCCAGGGAAAAAAGGGGATAATTCATACAGTGATATTGTACACGTACTTGTTAAGGCTGACAGCAGCAAAAAACAGCAAACACCTGATCAAACAGAAGACAAAGTTATGTTTTTGACACCATATTTAAAAAATAAAGGTGGTTTGGCTCTCCACACCATAGCCTAAAAAGGAATTCCTAGGAATGTTTGCAAAATCCAACAAATATTAAAATTGATTCTGAGTCTTTCAGTAACGCAAACTAACTCCAAACCCCTTTGAAACTCTTCAAAGTTGTGCAGGCAGTCACACACCTTACCCATGTGTATGTGGAATTCTGTAATGCTCTGCTGGCTTTTTAATTCATGCAAGTTCAAAGCTTTGATCACAGTGCTGCTACACTTTCTGTTTGCATTTTTGCAGTATGTACATTATATTTGGTGACAGAAGACTGAAAATCTCATTAGAGAGAAAATTACTATTTAGCTTTCACTGAAAAGTTAGGTATTTCCACAGATGGTGTAGAGCTCAGATTTTTAAAAAATGCAGTCAACAATGTGATGTGGTCATTTTCTTCTGCTAAAAAAGTACAACTTCTTTCTGTGAGCATTATTAACTGCAGTCATTACTGTAAAATTATTGAAGACATATAAAAACCTGAGATGGAAGACAAGCAAAGGTTTTTGCTATTTTTTCGAATGTATTTTATTTCTGCAATGTGTCAGTAAATATATATATGAATTACATAGTAATACGCTCATTATCTTCATTAGAGGTGATGAACATAAGGGTGTATAAAAGATTAAAAGTTTTGAATCAGTGAGATGAATATACATTTTAAGGCTGTATGGTCTGCACATGCACACAGGACTAGCCAATAATGTGCAAACAGTAATACCTATTTTTAGAAACCACTCTTAATTCAAGACAGCTGATCTAAAGCAAGCACTGCTGTACACTATACCTACAACTTTCCCATTCATCCAGACTACTCAAAATAAAGCACAATACTGTCACTGTTTTCCTTTGCAACCCTGCCTTAATACACAGTGTATGGATCCGAAGAGACTGAAGTGCAGTTTACTTACAGACTTTCAGTTAGAATTTCTACTAAAACTATCCTCATGGTTATTTTTCCCCCTTAGTGAGAACAAAGCTCGTTGTTCCTGCTCATATACTGCCTGTTTTTCAGCCAGTTTCCCCCCACTGCCCGCTTCCCGCCGGGGCTGCTCCGGCTGCACTTCAGCAGGCACCAGCCCAGGCTCGAAGACGAGCCAGGCTTAGGCAGCGAGTCACTATTTTTCGTACAGTGGTTGGCCTTGAACATCAGCCTTGCCACGTGAGAACCATCTATGCTCTTCACCTGGATAAAACAAAAATATTTTTCTACCCACATTTTCCTCGCTTTGTTACTATTTTATCATCCTCGCTCCCCCCTCCCTCCCTCCCTCCCCGCGTTCAGTTTCGGGCGGCTCTGCCAAGAAGGCTCCATGTGACAGCAGCGCGCTCGCTTTCCTTCCCGGCCAGCCAGAGGTAAATATCCCGGCGGAGCCTTAAAAGACGGACATCCCGAGGGGGAAGCAATGTCCCGAGGACCTGGCATCGCCACCTCGCCCGCTTCCCCGGCGCCCGCAGCCCGGCACCGGCGCGCTGCCGGCGCCAAACCCATCCCGGCCACAATCCCTCCCCGAGGGCGCGGACAGCGGGCGGCAGTCCCGTCCCGTCCGGCTCCGCGTCCCGGCCGCGCCCCGGCCGCGCCTTCTCCCTGCGCAGCACCGACGGCCACGGGAAGACTGAACTTACTTGGCTCCTGCGGCGGCCCCGGAGGCGCGGGGGGCGAGCACTCCCTGCCGCCTCTCTCGCCCCGGCACGGCACCCCCTGCCCCGGCCGCGGGGGAGCCGCCGGGAGCCCGCCCGGCCGGGTGCCTTCCAGCCCAGCTCTACCCGCATTGTTTTCATTGCACCACTATTTTTCTCCTTTTTTTTTCCTTTTTTTTTTTTTTTTCTTTTTGTTTTGTTTTCGATTTGCAGGACACGGCAGGACCCCCGCACACGGCTCATCTGTGGGGCGGGGGGCGCTGCGGGCTCTCGGTGCGGGGCCCGCCGCATTCCCGCTCCCACAGCGCCGCCTGGCGGCCCCCGCGCCCAGCCCCGCGCCCGCCGGGAACACGCGGGGATCGCCGTAAACGAACCCCCCGTGACCCATATTCGGTTCAAGTGCAATCTTTATCTTTCTTCCCCCCCCCCCCCCCCCCCCCCATCCCTCTCTCTCTTTTTTTTTTTTTTTCCCCCGGATCCTCTTTCAAGCCCACTCCACGCTGCCGCACTATTACATGCTAATTTAATTTTACTATGGACGATATTTTCAGCATTTGCTGAGGACAGTAAATTTTGTAGTTTATGTTATTTCACTTTTTATGACTTTTTAACACTTAATAAAATTTTATTAGAGCACTTTTGTGTTTACAAGGCCACAAAACTCTTGGCAGGTTGTCAGAAGTCCTTTTTATTATGATCCTACTGATATACTGCGAGTAATGAAATAATCATGTCCAGAAATGTATCAAAGGCCAGAGGGATTATCCAATTTAATGGCTCTACAGATGCGCTGTGAGGGATACGGACAGGCAACGCGTCGACAGGCTAAAAGGCGTGTGCGAGGCGGAGGCAGCCCTGCTTAATTTCTTTCCCATTGCAGGCTGGTGCTGTGTTGTCCTGAAGGCTCTGGGCTCGGTCAGGTGACTCCCGGAGCTTTCAAGAAAAATGGACTTATTCTGGTACAAGAAGCTCTCTTCTTTTTATTCTTAGGTGTGCATCTAGTGCTGACGTGCTTGATCTGGTGTTTCCACTGCTCGTGACACTCAGTGAAACACAATTTACTGGAAAACACCCAATGTCATCATGCCATTGTGCAGCAAACGGTGGCTTTGGGCATTATGGTTTCGTCTTGCAGCCAACAAATAAATAAATCAAAAAAAGAAAGACCAAAATAAACAAACATAAAAAAAAAAATCAGAAGCAGAGCAAGCTGGTGAGATCAAATACAAGGGAGAAATTTTAGAGTAGTCGGTGAAATGATTTTTTTTTTTTTTTTTGCTTTTGTCTTAGCAAGGGCAAGGTTGTGGGAGCGCTCTCATTTGTGTGTGTGCCTTTCTCCCACAATGGGCTGTTTTTCTTCACTGCTGCAGTGCTATAGCCTGAGATACTGCAGCTGTTTTTAAGGCAATTTCCTTTTATTTTAAATAATTGTTCATTTAACATATGTTGTTAAACTCATTCTTGCGTCAAAAGGAGGCGATTAGACTTCCTGACCCTGAAAGCAAGGTGGGTGGCTTTGTTTTATAATTAAATTTTCTGTGTTCAATTTCATATTTTTCTTTCTCTGCTGTTTCCTAAAGACCGTGCCAAAAAAGATAAAAGGTAGCAATAATAACAGGAACGCTTCAGTGCCAGTTTTGTCTCTTTAACACACATTGTTCCAAACTTTCAAGCTTCATAAGAATATTAGAAATATATTCTTTCACGATTTTACATTTAATTGTTTAATTCCCTGTGATTTTAACCCTGACCCATTAAGGTCTGAAACAAGAACATATCTCATAATTTCTAAAGTAGAAGGAGTCCTTTTTTTCCTCCAGCACAAATATATGTACTGTATTCCAAGGTATCTTGTGATACTGTCAATAGGGATTTCTCTTAAAGAACACAGGCATTCTCTGTGTATTTTTAAAACATGCTTGAATAATTTCAAGGACTTTAGAAATGGACCTGAAGACAAGGTTAGATGTGATCAAAGAATTTATCTTCAAAATCATGACAATATATTAGTGGACCACATGTTTGTATATTTATTTGTATTGTGAATCTGCCTCACTCTGGAAGAGTGCCTCCAAAATCAATGGGGCTTCTGGAGGAGTTAAAGTAACATACAGTGTTTGTAAATATGCCAGAATCTGGCCCAGGAGAAGTAATATAAATCATTAAATGCGGTTTAGCTTCAGGACAGAAGTTTAGTTTTTCCAGAACAGTATCATCTACTGTAAATCACATGTCTACAGGTCAAGGTCAATTTAAACTTCTTAAATCTTTAACAGCAATCAGATTGGAAACCTGCAGGATGAAATGATGTGGTAAAAGAAGTGATGGACTGGAAACTGTTAACTGTGGAAGAGGAGTAGTTGCTATTGTTCTTTTGAGAGAAAGAGCAAACTTGGAAATGCTTTGAGTATAAATATGTAAACGTCCCACATATTATTTAACCAATGAAGTGTCTAACTAATTAACCCTTTCCTGTGGGCCTAAATTTTTTCCTGGAACATCAGAAAAGGCCTGAGGAAGCTGTTCTCACCATAACACAAACAGAAAAAGAGGGGCAGGATTCAGTAAGTGGACCTGGGCTGGTGCCTACAGGAGGTGTGCAAGGCTGGCAAGATAGTCCTGGCTGAAAAACAACCTTAGTGGAATCATTTAAGTGAGCAGCATGTCTGGGGATGGCCCTGTCTCCAGCATGCACCAATGCCACTCCCAGGAGAGGTCCCTCAGACCCCAATAGGCACTGTCAGAGCAGTTATGTGGGTTGAGACCTTCCCCTCCACCAGTGATGGTGAGAAGATGGTATGTGAGGAACCAGGGTCCAGGGAGAAATCTGTGGATACTCTGTTACTGTATGTACACATATCCCCTGTTTACGGACCAGTCATTCTCTTTAAGAGCCCAACAAGCAGGTGCACCAGTGAAATGCAGCCTACTCTTGGCACACAGTACATTGCCAAATCTACTGATGCTCTGGTGAACACAAGAAGATATATATTAATCATTTTAACAGGCCAAATCCTACACCTATTCCAGTCAGTGGAACTTGTGCTATTGTTCATAATGAGACTAAAAGTGCAGTCATGGTCAATTAGTTATTAATAGCCAGTTACCTACAAACTTTGTAATGACTTTGTACTCTCAAAAGCACAAAGCTGGACTACAGTATGCTAAAGACTGATGTACCAACAACAGTTGGTACAATTTATTTACACACAACATGCCAACAGCATGAAAATTAACCCAGAAGTCTTTAAAGAAGAGAAGGTGTTTTGTAAAAACCATTTGTGTTTTAGCCACAGAACTCCAATGGATAGGAGTGGGATTTGTGCAGCTAAATCCCATTCAATGTTCTGAAAACAAATTTCAGGTTGATGATGAAGCCAGGAAATTGAGTAAACTCCCTTTTGAAATCTATTAAAGGGACTTCAATCAGGTCTTTATTTTTTCTTTTTGCAACACTGCTGGCAAAACAAGCAATAGGTACTTTTTCAAGGCTGGTTTTGTTGTTGTTGTTGTTTGTTTGTTTGTTTGTTTGTTTGTTTGTTTGTTTTTTCTTTGGCAAATAACTTGCTTTTTGAAAGCTGCCATTTCCCAAATCAGGAGAAAATGTTACAAAGTAATGGGTCCCTCAAAGCAATGAAAACATTTCCATGATGTTTGGTTGCTCTTACTTGAGAAGGAAGACCTGGTTTGTATGGATTAGATATTAACATACTCTTCTGATATTCAGGAGACCTTAAGACAATTTCTTCTCTAAATTAGAGCACGAACTGGAGCCCACATCTGCCACATCCCAAATGACTGCCCTAGGTGATGGGGTCTTTCAAGACAGGTCTTCCAGTGAGGCCACTCCAGGGAGCTCAAGGTAAGAGAGAAGATAGCAGCAAAGTTTAATTAACATGTCTCATGAGTTTTTAACAAAAGTCCTGGAGTTTGGGGAGTTTGTGACTTGTGAGCAAGGCTGGAGCTCTTGACTAGGTCATCAGACTGAGAAAAACACACATCCCTATCAAAACTATCTTTTTCCTGTGTAATTATCTGCTGTAAAGATTAGTATGCTGCAGATGTATAAAAGAAAGTACATGAAGATAATGATATAAACTTAAAGCATATAATAATAAGACAGTTGAAGTGCTACCTACATTGTAGTTTTATTATAGTTTAATGGACATACGCCAATGAGCATTGCGCCTTTGTGTCCACACTGATAGATGTACCCCATAAAAGCTTTCCTCAGAAGAAAGTCAGATAAGTGAAACTCGGTAGAAAAATAGCTGTACTTTCTGCAGCTATAGATTATTCAATCAATGAGACTCCTATCTAACTCAATACTACCCACATCCTTGGATTTGCTTTCTGAACTCTCATCTGAAGCACAAACTGGCTGCCCCAATTTCCTCTGATGAGTGCGGTAACTTTGAAAGCCCAGAAACCCTTCCTGAGAAATAAAAAGTAAGTCCAGACTATGGGTTTTATGGCTGAGACCAGAAAAGAATAGCATCTATAGTTCTTGAAACAGAGCTTGGAATTTGCTTTCTTGCTAAGGAACACAGTTATCACTTATAATGCAATGTAATTTAAGTTCTTAAACTGAGTGCTAGTTATGTGATCACTTCATGTTTTCTATTGTTTTGGCTTAGTCTCATTTTTCCTCTCCTTTATTTTCACTCGATTTATCTATATCTATATCTGTATCTATCTATATCTATCTTTACTATATCATATTTATCATATAGATATTTACAATATCTATCAGTATATCTATATATCTCATTATTAGTTCTCAAGAAAATGTTAAAATTTCTTTTACTGTCTCTTTCCTGGTAACTTACAGAGACAACTTTACTGATGGTAATTATAGTAATATAGAAATAGAGTTCAACATGACGACATTGAAACATCCAACTCAGAATAACTACAAGGAATCCAAGGTGCAGCTCTTAGCTGGAGGAATTATAAACAGAAAACTCAACTGGAGAACTTCCCACTTTATACTGGAAAGTTGCACCAAACTTCTGTTCTCATCCTGCAGACCTGTTAGGGTTTAGGGGCTGTTATGTTTACACAATGTATCTGCCCTGTGCCTTCTGCATGTGAAACATGGGCACAAGTAACAAACATGGCAAGGGTGCTTCCAGAGCCACTGGGAAATCTCTGGCTGCCCGAGTGCTGATCTGGTTCCTCTTGCAGGACAGCACCTTGCAAGTTGCTGAGTACAGGATTATCTTTATAGCCAGTTTCCAGAGGAGAAACTGAGGCACCTGGTTTGAAGGTTTTTGGGTCCCCAGGGAAATCCTTCTAGCTGCTCTGTTCTCACGGAATTTGCATGACTTCTATTTACATCTTTACACGCTTAAAACATCCTGGTGAGTTTAAATATCTCCAAGGTTTTATAGATTTGAGTGACAAGTGAGGAAGATGAATTCATGCCCCTCAGGTAACCCTATTAGCCCCTAAGCACAGCAGGCAAGGCAGCATGAAAACTCTGACAGCCAAGTGGCCTCACCCTCCTGTGTAAAACACAGTGTGGCAGAGAATGACCCTCTACAGGGAAGGACACTTAACATCTGAGTCTCACAGGCAAGTGTGTGCCAGGAGCAGCTATGGCAGAGGGATTCATCTAGGGTGTCACACGTGGCCTGTTATGCTGCAGGTGTCAGGGAGTTGGCGCATTCAGGAGCAGTGCCCGCACAGCAGCCTGTGCATGGGGAAGCCTGGGCCAATGCCTTTCCCTTTTGCTCTGGGATGGAGAAGCTCTGGTTTCCTCTGGGTGGCTGGGGACAGGCACTTTAAAGCATCATCTTTTTGACCTAAATTACGCCTTTAAGGCAGCATTATGGAGACTGCAGCCCACCCTAGTCTCCCAGACCATGTTGCTTCTCCCTCTCTCCTTGCATGGTCCCAGTCAGACTGCTGGAATTTCACAAGGGAGAGGGAGGGCTGATACAACATGCATGCTTTCTTCTGCCTCTTGATCTATGTGCATTGTTTTCATGCTGCACTCAGGCAAAGGTGAGGAGATATTTATATCTCCCATATTGATGAGAATTACCAGGACCTTAAAATACCATTTAGAAGTGCTGTAACAGTGAACGTTACAGTGGCAGTAGCTTATTAAAGGTTCCTCTGTCTCCGAGAAGAGTCCCATACATAATATTACATGGTGATCACTAACTTTAAAAATTATTGCAAACAAAATAAAATTCAACACAGATGGATTTGGGCAATGCGACCATTCAAAGCTTATGAAAATGACAAACTTGAAGAAGCTGGAATACTTAAAACTCAGCACTTGTTCATGTGCTAGTTTGATTTAAAGAAGACTCCGAGGTCTTCTTGAATTATAAATTATCCTATATTATATTCTCATGAATTATTCCCGAGACTTCAATGCTGGCCAAAATATCACCACAACTAGGCCCCGGGTCCCTCCCTGTGTGTGATCTGGCTTTTCACAGAAGAGTCAAACCTGACAGTCTTTCCTCTACATTCATACTCTTGGCAACTCTTTCTTTTCCATGGGGAATTCTAGGCCCTTATCTTCACTCACACTTAAAGATGTAGTTTGCTTTAACACGTCTACTGATGTGTTTCTTGGCATGTAGCTTAAGCTTGAGGCCTTTTCTCTTGGTGTGAAGGTGTGTTAGGCTCCTCCACAGGGCAACGCCACTCCTGCTCTGTGAATGTGGTGATGTCCAAACAAGTAGTGCCTGTAATGGGAACAGGAGTCATGAAGGCTAGAGAGCCAGTGAGGGAATGAAAGGTACAAGGAAGGGGTTTGGTCTTCCTTCACCATAAAGTCTGGCTCAAGGAAAGTGCAGGGGTCTGGTCAGTTTTTAGACTAATTGAAATGAGTAATATATGAATAAAAGTTTTGTCAATTCATCCAGCAGGACAGCTTTGCACATCAGGTTGCTGTGATTTAAGTGACATCCTTTTTATCACAATGACATTGAACCAACCTGAAAAATGTTTCAAGATACTAAATCCTTCAAGCTTGATATTTGGAAAGGGGTTCTCTTTCAAAATTGGAATTTTCCCATCACTGATGACATCTTTGTATTATGGAGTCTCTTATCTTTCATTCTAATAATATTGCACAGACCTGTCTTTGTGACACACTGAAGACTTGTGATAAAGTGATGCAGTGAATTTTCTCACTGGGATATAAGAAAGAGATGTCTCCTGGACAGCTCCTGTTCTTTTCTTTTTCCTATAAATTCTACAAAATCCTGCTACAAAACAGAAGATAATTCAAACCAGATAAACTTTTTATCAGATATCAGATATTTGAAAGACAGTAACAATATCACAGGATGAAGGTGATCATAAAGGCATATCAAATATAATACTTTTAAAGTGTCTGAATAATTAGACTATGTTTTATTCACATTATTCACATGTCTTCACTGCCTCAATTTGTTACCATCGAAATACTCTTCAGCCATTTCCCTGTAGGTCCTGCCCCAGCTCGTGTTACAGGCGTGGCTGCAGTGCCACGTTTGTGTCATTCGGTGGCAGAGAGGACAAGGCGAGGTCTTCCCCTGGTGCTCTGACTCACGTGGGCTCCCAGGATTGCTCAACAACCTGACATTATTGCTTTTCTGTTTTTTTGCTTTTCTGTTTGCTGTTAATCTGAAATGGGCGGCGGGCGTTGGCCGAGTGGCGTAGGCCCCCGCCTGTGGAGCCGGCTCCTCCTCTGAGGACGCCGGTTCGAATCCTGGAGGAACTCGCTGTCGCCGTCCGAGCTGCTCGGCCGTGGCAAGATGAGCCTCAGGAGTAAAGGGGGTGGGGTCAGTTCCACGCACACTGTGCCTCACCTAAAAAATCCACTGCGCAGGCTTATCCCAGAATCTTCATTCGTGAAGTCTAGCCAACAATTTCCCTGTAAGCTACCATTATGGTATGGTGATTGTATGTCAGTTTAACAGCACATGTTTTTAAAAATATCATATGAACCAGGCAGGGCCTGATCCACTGCCCACTGTAAAATCAATGACACTTCTAAAGCCTCTCAGTTGGTTGGTCTCATAGTGAATGTTAGTAAAGGATATGAAGATAAGTGCTGCTTTCCTGAAGGCTTTGTACAATTTTCTATGCAGTCCCCGTGATAACCTGTGCTTACTAAGCCAGTAGGTCTATGTAGATGCCTCGCAAAAGGTACCCAAAGTAGGATGCTCTATGAAGAGAGAGATCTCTAAAAATTCCTGAAAGTACTATAAGAAACATACACTGACATCAAAGCAGCACCTCTTGTACTTAATAATCAGTTCAGACTGTGGAGAGAGAAGAGGGTTCATTTTTAGTGTCAGTTCATTTAAAAATGTTTTTAGTAGGTAATATACCTGGGGGGGGGGGGGGTCACCCTGTATTAAGATCTTGTTGAAAATGTTCCAGATGTATAATTTAATCAAGATAGAAAATATTTTTCACTACAGTCCAGTTATCCTCTGTAAACGAAACGATTGCTTAGGAGACTTTCCTCACAAGACGAACTTCTGGCAGTGGATGTGTAAACACATTTTGTGGGCTGAGTCTTTTTCCACTAACCTACTTTGCTTTTGGTGCAGTTAAAAATAAGAGAGGGGAGGGTGGAAGCGTTAGCTGCTTCCCGACATCTAAAATCTTTATCAGTACCAGCAACCCCTCGGCTGGTGTCAGTGATTTGTGGTATTGTTGTTTATCTGTGTATCACTCACTTGGACGCACTGTTTAGATCCAAAGGTCTCAAGACCATTTGCAATCTCTTCCAGGCTTGCTGTACCAGACAGGGCAGACATCTGGCTGTCACTTATAATTGCATCCTGCACCAGAAGTTGTTTTTAAATACCCTCGGTTCCCTTTGAACGCAGAGCTGTGATGCACAACAGTTTCAGGCCATTACTGCAAGAGGCAAAGTCAATCCATGACTTTAGTCCAGTTTGAAACAAGATTTATGAGAGTCAGTGGGGAGGGGGTCCATTTTACAAAAGGGTGGCTTTTTGAGCCTGCTTGAGTTTTAATGATACAGCAGTTTCCTTTCCAAACTGTGCAACTTATTCTTTGAACACTGACAGAAATAGTCAGAAATATATTTGTGGTGTTGCCATGTTTACTGTTTCCTGTTGTCTTTCTTTGGAAGTATTTTAACAGAAATTAGGACTTCACATAAAAACCCTACAGGCTCTGGGATGAAAGGATTAACTATTAGGCTTCCTTCTCACTCTAACATGGTGAATTGTGATTTAAACCCTACAGACTCATGACAGGATAGGATGCCAATTAAAAGCATGAAACCTAATTTTTTGACAGAATAATCACATAATCCCCTTTCTATTATCTGGCTAAAGGATTATTGACAGCACCTTTATTTCCCAGCCCAAATCTTGGATTTATTAGGCTAACAAACCGTTCTTGTTTAAATTATACAGGCCAATGAATATTGTTGAATGTCCAGGCACAGGACTGCATTCAATATAGTAAAGGGATGTTTTTCCCCTGGTAATTGTCACACTGGGTCAAGAATGCACAGAAATGTAAGTGGACAGCTGTTTTTAGTTGAAAGCAGAGTTCTGATTTGCTGTTTAATACCAAATCAATTACAGAGTAATTTAATAACAAATCTTATAAAGTAAAACATTACAGTGAAAAATTCAGCTGGAATTTCTTATAAGATCTGAATTCAGTTTGCATGGAATACATAGGAAGTTCAGTGAAAAAACCATTTCTGGAGTAGAGAAAAGAAAGGTTACATTCTGCCTCTCTGAGTTGCCAGTTGTGACTGCTTGAGCCCAAATATGATCTACATTGTTTTGTCAAGGCAAGTTTTCTGTTGAGACAGACTATGCTGACACACTGTTAGAAGTGGAATATCCCTTTGACACCTGATCTGACACCAGTGAAGAGTCTGAGGGCCAGTATTTGCCATTCAGATCAGCCCCTGGAGAACTACTATCTATATTACATATGGGTTTTCCCTAGAAAATTTTCACATTTACATGCATTTTGTGCAGCAGTGTCTGAAACAGAGAGGAATCTCTCTCTCTTTCTGTCACATACATGCTCACATAAACTAGAGCCTGCAATTTCCCTAATCACTAAAATCCTTTCTTCCCACGTGTAAGTTGTTAACCTTCATTACATCCCTAGGGAGACATACACTAAGCAGAGGCCTGTTAAAATGAAAATAAACATCCCTCCAAATTGCCAAATCATCGTATTAAGAAGTCCCCTTCTTATAAAGTGAGGTTCATCATTTGCAGTGCCAGGCTAATTTCTGTTCAGAGTTGAATGTAATTATTTATGCTATATTGGTTTTATTTTAAAAAAATGTTTCATTGGCTTCTGCAGCAACACAACAGCACATACTGTGTTAAGTCTTCTTAAAGCCACATGTTTTAAGATGAAGATACACCTTACTGTTACTGGAAAATTCATATGGAGACTGCTTTCACATGTATACATACATTGTTTTCTTTGAGCTTCAAGGTTAATTTTTACCCAGTGTGCTTTCCAGATGCACATAGGATTTTCCCCTCATTTCCTGTTTCATTCCTAATCTAAATTCTATTACCATTACATAATAATTAAAAAAGGAGCAGGGCTGTTGAGTGAGCAGAGGAACTCCAGTGTTGCTGGGTGTGCCAGCCGTTCTGAACCACCATTTTCTTGCTGTTGCATGTGGACTGCAAAATGGTGGTTCCTATGATTTTGATGAACAGGGATCTGAATTACGCTCATCGCGCACGCTCATCGTGCGGTCATGAAAAATGCCCTCACCTCGGTGAAAAAAAGGCCGTCTTCTGTCGCTGGTGCCTGCCTTTGTGCCTGCTTCCCCGTGCTTTCACAGCCCTCAGTCGCCTCAGGACTGCTCGTAATTCCTCTGTGAGACCTACAAAGCCACTAAATGTTAATTTCTAATTTAAAGTTTCTCAGGAGTAGCCACAGTGCTGTGTGCATGACATACAACCCAAATGGTAAGAGGACAAAACCACAGTAATTTTGTGTCTTGTGTGTTTATTAATAGAAGACCAAATGTCACACGGGCAGTAGTTTCAGGACCAGTTTGTATGGAGAATGAATGTTTTGCTCATGAATAAATGGTCCCTCCAGATCAAGGTTGAGGTCATTGGCAAGATCTAGGAATAAGCTCATTCTAAAGCTATGTGCACATGTGAATAAAGGAATTTATACTTGACTGGCAGTATCGGTCTTCCATAAGAGATGTGTTCAGTCTAATTTTTGAAAAATAGTTGGATACAGTTTATTCCACGCTTCAGCGTGAATATATTACTGGCAAAATAGCAGCCAAAGCAGGCAGTGACCTTGGGCTACCACTAGCTAGCTGTCACCAAGCACCACAAAAGAGGGTTGGGAAACTGCTAACGAAATGGAAATTGCCTGTGATTACCCACAGCAGGATGAGCATCCTCTTTTGCCCGTGAAGAGACAATTTCCTTTCACCCAGGTACGAAGCTACTGCAGCGCATTAGAGAAAGCAGCTTCACAACGTGCGGGTAACCACGGGTGATTCACGAATACACTCGCAGCTGAGAATCTATGTCTAGTTTCCCCCAGATAAAATAGATACAGCAACTGTATTTATGCTCTGCACAACAATATTATTTTTCTCTCTTTGGTTTGCAAGGGTTGTAAATAGAAAAAAGAAATGACTAAGCTATTAAATCTAGGAATAACAAGGCTCTTAAAGCCAGGATTATTGTAGCAGGGTAGGTAAAAGCTTTATGTTTTTTGATCTGTGCGTGTTAAATGTCCTGTCTGCGTCGGGATCCCTGCTCGGGTGTTATTTATCTCTCCGAATCTTTGGGAAAAAGGCAGCAGGCAGATGTCCTTAAACTGCGGGCACCACCTGGCGGCTGCGCGGGCCGGGCTGGGGCTCCCCGCGGGTCGTGCCGCCCGCAGCCCCCGCGCGGCTGGAGTGGGATTGTATTTTGAAGAAAATGAAATGAAACGGTCCCTGGTGTTTTGATTTTACTGACTTTTAAGCGGTCAAGCCAAGTGTTATCCAATTTTCCCCATACAATCTGCTTGGAAAGCTAGCAGTGCATTTCAAAATGACTTATTTTGATGACATGGTCATAATTCTAAATAATTTGATTTCCAAATATACACATCATGTGGTGGTCTTGCCAGAAAATCGTTCTATTGAAAGACTTCTGTCTTAAGATTTAAACTAAATAAAGGAGAAACGATTACATGATCCAAGCACCTTTCTGGGGAAAGGGGTGGGGTGTGATGTGTTTTCTGGGAAAAAAGCTAAACAAAGAAAATATTTTCCAAACCCAAAAGCTTCTTTCTGGGGGTCATGAACTGGAGACATTGCAGGTACTGTCAAAAATCTAAAGAGGAAATGAAAAATAGCACTTGCTCCTTCTGAATGCATGTGTGTGTTTTCTTGATGGCTGGAAGAGCTTGCATTCTAATGAGGTTTTGCAGTGCACTAGAAAATGCAGAAATATGGCATAATCCCTTGGTTCCTTCAAATCAAAAATCAGAGAGTGTGTTTAACACAGAACTCTCTCTCTGTGTGTGTGTGTGTGTGTATTAAATTGTATCTGCAAAGCAGAACTTCCACGTATATATGTATGTATGGTGGAATTTAAATCTTCAGACTCCAGTAAAATTGTATTCTGTAATAAAACTGCTGCACCTTGACTCCAGACTACACTGAATCCCAAATTAAACACCCCATTTACTCTACTGTAACATGCAGAAGGGTTTGCTACAGTGAACACTATTACAGACAGGAAAGGCATATTATCATTCCCTTTACCTTCTGTACATACGGCAGCAACACCTAAACAGCCCCTATGAGTCATATTTTTCTCTAGTTCCTGGTTCCTCTTACAAGAAAGAATTGATGAAGGGAAAAGGTGGATTGAAACATGACAGTTAATTTCATATTGCTCCCTTAATTATTTAGCAAGCCGGACAGACAGCTCCAGCAGTTTAAAAGCAAGCAGGTAGCATATTTTACTACAAAATGTCTTCCTGGATTTCATGAATAACTCAGCGTCATAAACAGAAACAGCTGGCATGCTGAAGGCTGTGTAGATTTCTTTATGCATTATATATAATGTAGATGCTTCCCACATAATGCACATGAACTATCAGCTTTGTATCAATGTTTGTAACCCACAAATACTATAAATAATATACCAGGGATATAAAATTAGGGGACTTAAACTTGATAATCCAGGTTATATATTTAAATGCCATTGTTTAGTGGCCATTTGTCTATTGTTTAAAGGTCTAACTGTTTCAGAAGTATACTGTTCTTGGGTGATAATTTTCCTATCTTTCTCTAAGAAAGTCATTATAGAATTTTGATGGTTTTCTTGTGGTTATCAAATTAGAAATGGGAGTTCACTGAGGGTAACAGGAGGAGAAAAAGTCTACCAGTGCTGCTTTATTACTTCAAGTGATGCTCGTGTGAGCCCAGCATGCTATGTTTGGGGCTGGGCTGACGGCTTTCAGCTGTGCTCTAAGGGGAGGTACCCTCTAGTGGACTGATGGTGAATTTTATCCCCTTTTTCATGCCCCAGCCTGGTCTTCATTTATTAAATACAAGGTACCTTCTCCAAGTATATTCTCAGCTATTAACCTTCATGCATGAGACAGGAGTTGAAAGTTAATAAAGTATTTCTAATCAGCTGTGGTGATGTGAGGCACGGAGAAGTCACACTAGTAAGCCAAGAATGTGAATCCCCAGGCTTTGCACAGCTGAGGTTAATCCGAAAGGAGTTACAAGTTTGAAGTTTTTTTAGATCAGATGTCTAAAGTGAACAAGGAGGGCTCCATTCCCAGACATCTGATCTAAACCCTTTGAGCCTTGGGAATTTTGACTCCAGATGCAGGTTCCAGCTCTGCAGATGATCCTTATCTTTAATAGGACCAACTCAAACAACTACACATAGATTTGTTGCCATTGCAAAGGACCCAAAAAAAGAAGTTGGCTCGCAGCCTGTAGCTTCGCAGGAATGAATTCTTTGAACACAAGCAGTCTTGAGTTTGGCTCACCTCTTTTTAAAAGTGGAGTAGTCTAGGAAAAAGAAGTAGTGTTTCAACAGTGAGTTGGAACAATGAAGAATAAAGGATATGTCTGAATTTTAAATTTTCTGGGCCCAAGCAGGGCATTGTTCATAGCATTGCTGTGCTAGAGACTGTATTAACATCCACTCTAAGTTTTGTTCTGAGGGATCAGATTTCTGGAGCCTGAGACCAGTTACGATACATCAGAGAAAGCCTCATAATAGGAAGCTTTATTGCCTTCTGCTAAGTGAGCCAAAGTCAGGAGCTTTCCCTTGTAAGCATAAGGCTGGGAAGGGGGAGGGGGTGGGAGGCTTTTTTTTCTTTTTGCCTGATGTGTTTCATCCTTCCCCACCTCCAACATCAAAGTGTTTGCTAGGGCAAGTCAGCCCTGTGATTCTGGAGCTGTGTATTTCCCCTCTCCCAGTAGTTTCCATGCCCATTTCCTATGCCCCAGCTGCCAGAGCACTAACCCTCTGCTGCTTTAATCACTCCATTAATCAAGCCTTTGCAGTGATCAGCACACTAGCTCTCACTGCCACAAGGAAGCCTGTTACTTCTTCAGGACACATAATCTCCCACTAACCCTCCAAGGATTTTTACTCAACTGAGCCATATTGATCTGCCAACTCAAAAGGGTATTTCACTCCATTTTGAATTAGCTGTGTTTTTAACATAATGTAGCTGACATAAGACACAACTCAAGAATAATTCTTGTATTATGGGCACTATGAAGGTGAAAAGACACAGCCATTTTGTAGCTAAGCTTCACAGACACTGTGATTTCATTAAACAGACAAACACTGCCATCAAATCAAAGATCAGCAGATACAAACAAGTAATTTCTGATGGCTCCTAGAAGCCATGACTGCATCCCCATGGGTACAGCCTGGGTGAGGGTAGCTCTCATATGCAAAGGCATGTATATAGACAGTCTCCAGTCCAGACAGAGTGGTTTATCAACTACTCTTTTGTACTATGTAGTGCCAAAAGATGGCAGACCCTATTATGCTAGAAGACTTTGAAAAATTTAAAATGTAGCCATAAAACAAAAGATCACAAGCTATAGACAGAGCAAGAATAAATTAAAGGAAAGCTTAGTAACCTTCAGTGGCCTCTCACACTTGTGATTCTTGCAAAGGGAACTGTACAGTACTTGAAAATGATTTTGCTTTTGTAGAGCAAAGACTGCGCACTCTGCTGACTTGCAGGATAAGGATGTCATTTTTGAAGCACACAGGAAGACTCCTGTGTGGTCAGAGAAGGTGCAGCTCCTGCCTGGTGTGTGGTGGGTCAAGGCTTGTCTCCCAGTAGCTCTGACTGCCTTTGCCAGGAAACCTCTCTTTCCACACATTTGTTCTCCAGCATGCCTTGCCCTTTCCTGAGCCATCCATTTCTAAAGCCAGGAAAATCAGAAAGGAAAGGAAGAAAAAACCCAAAACCTCAGGGGTGCTTTAGAAAGTACTCCCATCACTACCACCATCGTTCCAGTAACACATAAGAGCAAAGGCACAAGGTTGGGATATCAGAACAGCAACAGAGAAGAAATGAGCTTGGAGTTTGAGAATCCTAGCCTGCTGAGAAGGACAAAATCCTGACAGTTGTGGCAAAAGATCCAGCCAAGAGCAGTTTCTAAAGCAGTAGAGACTGAAAGAAGTGGAAATCGGACTGATCTGCTTGCTGATGGCAATAGGGGGTTCAGAAAGCAAGAGTATTGCCATTCATCAGCTTTTAGTTTTTAAGCATAAGCACACTCCAAAATTTTCAATGTTTAATTTATGTAACTATTAATTCCTTGCCCCAATCCAGACCTGAATTCTGCAGCTTGGGCAAGAACTGGGCAAAGCAGTTGTCTCACAGGTGTGCACAAACAAACACACTCTTGGGGTGGATATTTGCAAAAAGAACAGCAGCAAATAGAGATAATACACCTAGAGCAGTTTCTGAATACACACACAGGTGCCACATAGTCAGTACAATAGTTTTGCAGAATCATTTAATTGAAATATTTACATTTCTATCTGCTGTGACTGCATGTTTAAGCTTTTCTTTCTGTATATTAATGCTTGCTTTCTTGCTTAAGTTCTCTAGCTTTTGTTTTGTATGTGCATACAATTCAAATGACATGTTTACATGTGTATACTCAATGAACAACCCAAATTATTTATCCCTTGAGATACAGGACTTGAAAATGCAGATGGTCTTGATACAGTCTGATAAGAATGTAAACAGGAAAATATCTTTGTTGACTTATTTCTTAGTAATCAGTAATAATTATTGTCTAGAAATTAATTACATTATTTCATAAACCTTGCAACAAACAATAGCTAAATGAAGTCAACTTTAATTTTGTTAGGATTTCTAAAGATTATATCAGATAAATTCCTCAGCAAAACAAAAAAAAGCTAGATTTCCAATAGTGCTTTTTGGTCTACATCAAAGGCAAAAATCAAGATCATTAAAAGTATTCCAGAATTTTATCTTGCCCCTCACTTCTATGGTTTTGCAACCAAGCAACTTAAAGTTAATTCTATTTTTTAAGGTTGCACTCCTCAAATTACCACACTCATTAGATGTCAATAATAAATCTGTTGAGTGGTTTTAGTTCTGAAATGATTTCTCTTTCTCACTACTCTGACCAATTGCCACATTCTACTTCCCTGTTTCTACTGAGGAAACAAAATATTTCCCTCTGTCATTGTTCCACAGGCTGTTTAGATGCCAGATAGCCAGATCTAGCTCTTCTAATGACTGAGAAATTTTTCAAGAATGTTTTGATTTGTGGATTAATATTGGCAAGAAACTAATAACTGAGCTGTATTTGGCTTTAGTAACACTTTACCGTATAATGCTAGTCCTTTCCCTGACTTCTAGTGTGAAGTACTCACCAAGTTACTGTGAAACTTGGCACACACAGCTGTCCTCATGTCAGGGCAAATCAAATGCAAAAATGATCACATGAAGAAAATGCAAAAGGATTTGAGCCTGGCTGAAATATTGAAAGCATCCAATCAATTTTTCTCTTTTAGTCCTTTTTGCAGAACTTGTACTGTCTCAAACTCTGCTCACACTCCTCCTGGATCTATCAAACCTCTCCCCTCTTTCTTCCCTGCTTGCTCTGCTGCCTTGCTGCTACCTAGATCTGTTCCTGGATCACCTTCTAGTCATTATTTAGTGCTTATCCTCTAGTCCAAAGCAGTCCTCAGACATGTTCAGTGTTTTGTTTTTATTGATTTTCATACATTGATAGCACACAATAAGCAAGAATGGCTTAACCAATTGCAATGATGGCTCTGTATTCTGTTTTTCTTATTATCATTAATTACTATTTTTCCTATAATTTCAGAAATAGTAGGAATGTGTTTTTATTTTTCCAGGTGTAGGGTAAGTAGGTCTTAGGCTATATTTTCTAATGTATCTGTTAGTGTGTATTAAAATAAAATAGAAGAGAAATTTTATTTCCCTATCTAATGCAGACCAAAGCTATTTGAACATCTCTGTGGGTAATGGGTGATTTTGAGTCAAGGCAGGTGGGGTTTGCTGAGGCTGGGATGCAAGATTGATTGGGAAAAAAAGATATTTTCTATAGCATATAAGTTACAAAAGTTATTATAGAGTGCTCTACAGCATAACTACCAATTGCCAGAAACTATGCAATTTGCATTACAATTTTGTTTAATAGAAATTAAAATAATCTGATGTCTGCATCTGTCCTTTATAATATGAAAATAATCAAATTAGCACCCTACCTGAAAAACTTAACTAGTAGGGGAAAAATAACAAGTGAAATTGCTGAAAATAAAATATACTACTTGCTGACGTGTGGGTTGGTATTCATATACAAAACTCCACTACTAATCTACAAGAACTGCTCATCTCATAAAGCTGTGCTTTATACCTTACTAGTGTTTGACCTTTTGATAGATGGAGTCGGTACAACTGTGGAGACTGGTGTTTTAGTGGGGCCAGTGTTCACCTCAGTCACTGAGAGCAGCTTGAGAATTTAAAAAAAGAAATGGAGGCAAATGTCTCAGTCAAGTCTACCAACTAAAATGTCACACAGCATGGAGAAATCTTCACCTAAGAATTGGTCTGATGTAAGGAAATGTACTCCACAGGGTGGAATCACTGTGAGGTTGTCCTTTTATGACAGTTTGCAGAGGAGACTGACCTCATCCTGGGGAGAAATTCTGGGTCTCACATAGAAAGACACGTCATCCCCCATTGGACTCTCCATCAGTCCACAGAAAACAGGCTTCCATCAGGTTGCCTGCTTCCTGGCTCATTCTGTGGACAGAATATAGCCCAGGAGTATAAGTTCATTCAGAGAAAAATTAAATTTATCTGCATACTTCCAAGTAAGTAAGGAAGTTACTACCAATCTGGGCTGTAGTTCATCACTGACCAACTAGAAGTTGTAAGCTCAGCACCTGGGGATAACTATTGAGGTGCATTATCTATAAAACTTAAAAATTACTTGGGTGAATAAGGCACACACTCATCCTTTTTCTGTATAAAATTGATTTTAAAAAATCATGCTAAGAAAGAAAGGATAACAACCCCATATTATATGTATTTTTTCCTAGTCTTCCCAGCTTTCCTTCTGAACTAAGGTACAGGAGTGTGGAAACAAATCTGAAAAAACACCATCTTCAGTCTCTAGCCTGGTCTGCCATGGATTCAGTCCAACACACTTGCCTGTCTTAGTCTTTCAGCTTTTTTAAGTGGGGGTAATATTAATTCACCTTTGTAAAGTGCTATGAATTCTTTAGAGGGAAAAAGTGCTGCGTATGTTGAACCCTGAACTCAAGTTTGGCAGGTAAGTGAAGAAATTGATTTTGACCCTATATTTATTTGCAGTTTTAAATTGCAGTAACTTCCTTAGAATTACTCCAAATGCACAAATATGTAATTGGCAGCAGAATTCATCCCATGCCTTCTTGTAGACCATTTGTCTAATCACTGAACTACAGCAGGTGAGCAGACGTCAGAATCTGGCTCTTTGTATATCAAATTATTTTCTAAAACCAATAAAATCAACTTCACTTTTATAGTTTGTTGGGTTTTTTTCTTAATGCACAGTGCAGAAATTTAACTATGCTGTGAGGGCCAAATTCCACTCTCCATGATTTAAGTAGGTAGATAACATAAATCTGTTGGCATCAAGAGTGTTTCTTTAGGTTTATCTTGTTGATTTGTTGCAGCATAGGTGTGAAATATATTTATTTCGTTTTGCAATAGCTGAGCTTTTTGTAATGGCTGGTACAAGAAACACAGAATTTTTATCCTTTAATAAATAATATCTATGGATTTAGAAAAAATCATTAGATATGAATTACAGCTACTGTAATCATTATAATACATTAACAATGAATGGTCAAGCCAAATTAGAAAAGGCTTATTAAAAATTAAATTAAAAGATCAGTTGAGTAAACAGATGTCTCTTCACAGCAGACATATCCCCACACATATTGACTGAAGCACTTCTAAGTATTAGGAAATGACCAACCATGACAAAACAGTACTAAAATAATACTCCATAAAATACAACTTGCAATGTTGCCTTGATAATTTTCTCGATTAGGAGAATAATTAACAGATTTGTGTGCAATATTCTCAGAAATCCTGTGGCTTCTATATGGAAATTTAAACTATATACTTAGAAATAATAAAAGAGTTCAGGCAGCAGATTTTTTAAAAGAATAGCTATCATCCAAGATGACTGCACTTTAAAGGTGACCATCTGCCTGTTGAGGTCCTTTTTTACCTTCTGCAGATAAAAGGTTCAAGAGAACAGTACAGAAAAAAATTGCAGCAAATGTACCCTGAGCATTAGCAAGGTAGAGCCCTCAATTCCAATTTGAATCAACTCAAATAGACCAGGGAATGTGTAAAATCTGATAGGATTGGGCCCCCAACTGCTATTAGCTTGTTACAATAAGTTATTCAGCAAATAAGCGTATGACATAAAAAGTATAATCCTACAGTGTCAATGTCCATGTTTAAAAAGTACTTAAAGAGGATTATACCTCAATTATTATGCTACTTGGCTTCTACAGAGGGCTAAATCTGATGCTTTAGATTTAACAGAAGGGCTAACTTCCAGGCTAAACCAAAGTGAGTTTCAGAATTGAAATGGCTCCAGTTCTTGATTTAAAACAGGTTTTTACTCTCAGTAATCTCTGGCAGTAAACACACATATTTTTCTTTTCAAGATGGTTTATGATCAGTGATTTCAGTCCACTCCACATTACCACATGTCCCGAACTGCTTGGGACAATCCCAGATTAGGAAGCACATTCATAGGTCTCACACAAAGACTACTTTATACAGAAATAACAAAATGTCCTAACATCTGTTCACAACCCATTTAGTTGTAAGCCCATATACCCTGACACTTTCAAAGAAGGTCTTCCTAGAAGTTACCATTACCTCTGGGAAACAAAGCAGCCATGTGGGGTTTGCACACTCACTTCCTTTAAAACTAAATCTTATTATCACTGATGTTGTTAGAAAAGCCATTAAATTTTGTCCTTGATCCCAAGGTGGAACAACATAGCTCAAGCTGAATGGATCAGTTCTGTGGCGGATCTGAAATACACAGGGGCCATGGTGAACACTCCCTGACTACCTGTGAGTCATGGAAAATTGTCATATCTTGTCACATGGGGAAGAGAGAGCCATGATCAATGGAAAAGGAAACCCATGGAGCCATCTCTGTACTGTGGTCTCTGCACTGGTAGTCTCTTGAGAGACCATTAGTTTCCCAAGAAAGGAGCAATCTGGGGATGGCATGAGCTGTTGCCCTTTGACATTTACAGTTTCTATTACAGACCAGGAGGAAGGTTCATGCACTCAGAAGTTCAAGTGTACTTTTTTTTCAGTGATGACAATCACTCTTACAAAATGTCACTTATCCCCATAGACTTGCTGCCCTGACTCCTTTGCAGACTCATAACATCAAATTCCCATTAGAGCAATGCCTGTTAGGCACTCAGATGACCACCATTCAAAATTTGGCCTACCTCAACAGCAACAGACCATTCTGTTATCTGGGTCCTTGCTTTTTTAATATTGGAATGATAGTTTATTTCAGTTTTAGTGCCCATTCCATTTCCACAGATACCCTGATTCAATGTGAGACTGTTGATTTATTATGAGGCACCATGTGAATACTTGTTTTCACCTCCTTCTCGTCTCCACCCCGCATTCCCATGTGCTCTGGTTGAAAAGTTCTGCAGCATGTAAGAGCCATCATCATCAACACATGCATTGTTCAACCCCCTTTGTAAGGATACCTTTACACTGAGTGCTGAAACCTTAAAGCTTTACAGTACAAGCAACATAAGTTTGTCAGGTTAATGCTATTTTGTGCATATGTGTGTGCCTTACAGAGGTATTTTTGATTGTATTGTTTTTGTTTTTTTTTAATATATATATACACTGTTTTAAATATGAGGCACAAAAATCCAGCAGTATTTGGAGTGCTTAACAGTCAGAATGTTTTCTAATTTTTAAGGCAACTTTTTGACAAAAGAGAGGACACTGCAAGTAAAAGTAATGAAGGCTCCCACAAAATGATTCATTAAAACAACAATTGAAATGTACATATTAAGTGACACAATTGATATACAACTGGATAATTTAAATCTATTTATATTCTAGTGGGAAAAATGCTCACTGCTGCTGCTTTGACTGATGTAGATCAGAGTAACAGTGCTGCATCACTTAATGTTGTGTAGTAACTCTTATGTTCATCTGAAAACATGTTAGAGATAAAAAAGAAATAATAACAGGAAAGAGAAATTACAGGGTATAATGTGCAGAAGAGAGATGTTTTCAGCTGAGATTTGAAATCAGATTGAGAGTCAATGAGGTAGAGAAATAAAGAAAGGCTGTTCCAGATGGTGAGAGCTCCAGAGCAGAAGGCTGTCTTACCACCAATTAATTTAACGAAACCCACCCACCAGTTTCCCATCCTGACTCTTTTCCTGAACTATGTTAGGCTCAAGCCTTGTGGTGTGAAACCACAAGAACCCAGTGTGAGAGATGGCATGCTGTAGTGAGAAACTCCCGTGTGCAGATCCATCTGCAGCAAGACCCTGCATTCAGATAAAGCCTTTCTCTCCCAAATACCACTGCTGAGATCCTACAGGAGCCCGTGCCTGCACAGTGGTGAACATCTTCATTCCCAGATCACTCCACTCATCTTGAAACTTGCACAGAGTGAGCAGGCGAGTACCACAGGGGACATGCTGCTCTTTAGGCAGAGAGCACCATGCAAGGAAAGGCTTTGGTGGGTGTGCTGAGAAGTAGTTCATGTACAATATTCTTGTTGTGAGGCCACACCACTTTATGTGGCACATCATGGCAAGGCTAGTTCAGCCTTTTGCACAAGCAGAGGCAGCCATGAGATGCAGATGGCTAATACCAGCATGAAGTAGCTCAGCTTCCAACCAGGACTGGGTGCACACACATCCTACTTCAGAGAACTCCTATACATCTGAAGTTTAATGCAACATAAAACAACCACTGTGATAATTACCTTTGCACAGTGGAATTCACCAAAGTGAATGTAAATATTAATAACCTGTTGTATATACTGTAAAAAGAGAAAACCTGCGTTAAATAGTATTTCTAAGCACATCTCACCAAACAAGGATAAATCCTGACCACTAAACCAACAGTTCATCTAACAGCATCAGCAGCTCAGCCCGAAGAACTTCTCTGCTCTGCCCTATGCAGCCCATCAGAACCAAGCTATTTCATACAAGTGCAGGTTCAGAAGTCATACTTGGCTCAGCCTAGACCTCTTTTCCTTTGTACAGAGGAGCTTTTGCTGATCTGTCTTCACAAAGGTAGGAGAAGCAGTTTCTCAGACACTTGGATCTCAGGCAGCACAAGGCTTTCTAGGTTAAAAGTAAAGCTATAATTTTCACACAGAAACCTACAAGTGACCCCTTACAAGTGAGTGACCAGTATGCAGAAAGAAGCATCCCTGAACCATCAGGATATTGTGCTCTCTTTCAGCTTCAGTTTCTGAATAATTTCCCCTCCGTGTCTGGAAGATCTCATTTTGCAGCATCTGATTTTGAAGCAAGCATAATCAAAGACTCCATGCTTGTGGAAGCAATCACAAACTTTTGACTGTATATAAGTGACAAATATAAGCTGATTTAGTTATGGCTGCTTCCTAATTTGGTAGCATTTAAAAGGTCTGGAATATACTTCCACCGAACAACAAAGAATCAGTATATGCTATCCATTAAACCTATGACCTTCAAGTTATTTTGGGGTAAGACTGGAATAATGCATAAGTGACTTGCCTCCCAAACACTGTAAATGTAGATTCACAATATTAGTTGATTTTATTCCTTTGCATAATTCTACTTACCACAAATCTAAAAAAATAGATAGAAACTATTAAAGAAGTGATGACAAAAATGCCATGTTAGATTTCCATTTATTTTATCATTAAAAAGATTTACAGCCTGTACTGATATCGGATTATAAAAATTAGGGTCCTCCATAAATTAAAAGGGCTTACTCTTGCTGAGCCATAATAAGGGAGCTAACATGTCAGATTTGAAAGGTCTGAGAAGCAGAAAAACAAGCAATAATGAAGAGTGAGATCTTAAAAGCATGTAGAGATTTTAAAAGGAGACTTGTAGAATGTAATGAAATATTAGTAGAAAAAGGTAACTTGCCAAAATAACTACACTAATCCTCATAATAGCCTTCATGGCAGAATCAGTAATAATCCTTTTTTTTTTTTTCTTTTTATTTTAAAACAGGGTCTGGTATAATGGCATTGAATTCAATGCAAATATTCTACTTCTTTAGGAATAATTTATTGTAGCTTTACTGGAAAATTTTAGTTGGATCTTAAAAGGTTTTATGGCCTCAATTATAGCACTTTTACTCCTAATAATCAATATTGATTTTACCCTATCATTCTTTTTAAAGTTTCTGTTGGTTTACACAGAATCCAAATCTCAACTAAGTTTATAAAGTGGTATTTTCATTCTGAAATAATGCTGTTTAATGTAATTATTCCAACTCCTCAATAGTTCTGCTGTATCACTAAAACCACAACCCAAATCTTAGTTTCTTTGTTAGTAGGAAGGAAGGGTAGTGTAAGGCAGTAGGAAGAAGACAGCTGATTAGCAGGACTGCTCAGTGACCTGCAGCTGTGCTCATCCCTCTAGATGTTTCATTCTGCTCCAGAGCTTCAGTTACGGTACCACAGTCTACTTCTCTCCTGCAGTTGCCGCCTACACTCCAGTTGCAATGTCCCAGAGAGAAACTCCAGGAAACAGTACACACTGACCTACATGGAGCTTGCACTATACGATCCTCCTGGGAAACAGAGTCTTCTGAGCCAGCTCTGTGCACCACAGGCAGATGCAAGGGACCCGGCTCTCCCATCTGCTTCTCTGCACAACCAGGCTTTTCCAGCTGAACAGCCCTCTCGGGCCATTACACTGACACCTCTGAACTGTGACCTCCCAAGCCATAATGCACACTGTTTTCAACTTCTGTAGGTGCCAGGACACTTTCCTTAGTGTTGGCATTACAGTGTGTGAAGTCCGAGCCACAGAGTTTTCCCTCTCTTCAGGACTGCTGCCCCTGCTCGGGCATCTTCTGGTGACAGATAGCACTGAGATGCCACCACACAAAGTGTCCCAGCACTTGCTGAGCTGGGAGCTGTGGGGAAGGCTGTGATTCAGGTAGCTGCCTGTTTTCAGTCCCATAGAGCATAACTTCCTTGTTCTCTCCGTGGAGCAAAACAATATGGAATAGATGCACTTTGAATGGTTAGCCCTGTGTTTTATTCAGCTTCAGACAGATAAGGTTTGACTTGTTTTCCCTGGAGGAGGGAAGTGGGAAAGTGACATCTTTGAAGGCTTTATCTGCAGTGGGCATATTTGTTTATATTTTACCAAGAATATCTTCATTTTGCACTCAAAGTATAAGTCTCATTTTGTTCATGCCTTTTTTTTACATAATTAATTGGTGACACACATATATACACAGTTTAAATATTGACTTGCTTTTTCAACTAGCAAGAATACGGAACAAACATATGACAAACATTTTATGAAAGGAATGGTATACAGAAACTGTCTGTGACTGTTCCTATTGACTTATACACCTGCTTTGTAGGGTCTTGTACTGTGTCCTACTCCCTTGCACTGGGTTTATTTCAGCATCTTTGGAAATGAAAAGATGCCCTTTTGTTTTAGAATTAGTATTTGACTGATGAAAAGAATGAACCCCAGGGGCTGTCTTTTCCAATCAGGCACTGTACAAGCACTTGAGCTGACTATGTTCTGCAGAACATTGAAAACATGGCATGCCCAGGAAATGTTTGCCATCACATTAGTGATGCTGTAATGGGCACCACAAATCACCTGGACATTAATAGAATGAAATCACTTACTGCCTCTGAAAGCAGCTTTATTCTCAGTTGGTGTCCTGAAGGCACCATGTGTGCAGTCTAGAGTTTCTATCACAAAGGAGAAATTTTCAAATATCATAAAAGGCTTGTTTTACTTGCTGCTTTTGGGGTTTGTTTAAGTCTCCACTGATTGTTTCTGATGACAATCCTTTAAACATAACTAGTGTTGGGGGGTGGAAAAAGCATAAAAAAATAAATTAGTTGTATCACAAACTTTAAGTGATCTCTGATTTTTCTAAAAGCTATAGCAGGACAGGATACACATGACTTCTAATGACTGCCCTTGCTCTCACTTAACTGCAATAACACATCAAATGTGTTTCTTTATCCGGTTATTGCTGGTTTGTAATTTGATCATCAGACAGATTTGAATTTTCCCCAAGCTGTTCCAACGTGTCTGTAACAGAAGGAGAGGTACCTACATGCACTTCCCATTTTGTTCAGAATAGAACAGCTTCAATGATCACAGCCCATGTGAAGCAGACAGCAGTGGTTAAATTAAAATGTAGTGATCAAAGAAATGGGCTGTTAAAAATACCTGATTTCCTATTAGCGAAGACTTCTTAATTTTGCTTCTGGTGCCTAGAACATGTTGAACTTTTTATGAGATAATTCAGGTAACAGTCCATTAGAAAGTATATTTGATTTAGCCTGAGGAAGTTTGGGAAAAGATAGGGCACTCCTGTGTGAGCAGTGGCTGACCCCCTGCCCCTACCCGAGCTGCCGTCCCTGTGGCAGAGCAAGCAGCATGTCCACTCCTGTGCCCTGCAATGCACAGCCAGCTGCATGGCTGCACACTGAAATCAGCTGTAGGCTGCATTAATAGATCCAGGTGTGACCTGCAGCAACTGAAACCCCTCTCTGCTTTCCTTGTTACAGAAGCAGTATCCACTGCAGCTAAATTCAAGAGATCTCAGGAGTCAAATCTTTTACTGTCCATAAAATAAAATACCTGGCATCGCAGGTTTATCTTTCTGCTTTTAACTTATTTTCCCTTTGTATTAATAGAATGTTTGTTATACCACATCCAAGAAAGCATCTAGTTTCTCCAGTGCTACTCTAGCAATCAAACTGATAGCTGTAAACTAGATAAATAGGAGTTGTACACCACCGTTTCTGCTGGCCCATTTTTCATTTTTCAAAATAAACCCCCCAGAGTATTTTTGCTGAATAAATTGAAGATAAAAAAGTAATCTTTTGATGTGGATAGTTTGAACATGTCAGATTTGTGAAGCATTTTCTTCAGCTAGCTTAGCACTCTGTCTTTTGAAAGACTTATAAGGCAAAGCACAGCTGTCAGAATTTTTAAGAGTACTTGTGTAAGACAAAATTAAGTAGCTCTATTAAAAGCAGAGGATCTAGAAAGTAGGTTCTACTCTGCTTGTTAATGCCAAGCAGCATTTCACTCTACAAGTCTTCCTTAACTGATACCAATGAAATTACATGGGAAGGGGGAATAATAGTATGAAGAACATGCCTAAATCTGGACTTAACTATGTTGGTTTTGGCAGTGAGGCTGCCCTTACCATCTAGGATCCAGCAAATGCCTCCTGCTCTGTGTCCCTCATTCCAAGCAGCAGAGAACTAAATAATCCTACACAGAGTTGAGTAACAACCTCATTGGTTACTGGGGACCTGTTTGTTTTGAGCAGTTCTTTTGATTCTTTAAATTATACTGTGGGAAGGTTTGGCCGAGATAGAAGCAATAAGGAAACCTGTTTTCCTTTCTTGTCCCTAGTTTGCCTGCAAAACTAAGCACCAAATACATTTTTTTCCAATATTTTTCTAAGCAAAATATCAAGTCTAAGCATTGCAGAAGGGAGCATTTTTTGTATACAATTCTAATTCAATGTAAGCTGTGGAAACTTAATTCCTTTTTCTCGTGGAAAACTGGTCATATCTGGATCTGAAATAATAGATCTGAGATTATTAAAGTCAATAATTCTCAGCATTGTGCGGCGAGTTTCATTTGCCATGTAGGTCTTCAACAGTTCAGACAAATAAGTGGCATCATTTCACTGCTGATGTGCTGATCATCCTCTTCTTGTTTGTATAGCTACTAACCCATGACAAACTTCATGCAAGTGAGTGCTTTCTCAGCTTGCCTGGAGTACTAGTCACAATGATTTTACAGAGGGAAGTGATAAATTTAGTGCAGGTGTATGTGTCTTCTTCATCAGAAACTTTACTACTAAGCTTCTGTGAATCAGACAGCTATGCCATCTGTGTGATAAGTAGCACCAAACACAACAGGGCTCTGACTAGAGCTTTTAAAAGCCCTAGTTAATAGCATGAACAGTAAACGTGATCAATTCTGCTCTGTGGTGTAAAGAACACCTTACAGGAAATTCAGAAGGAAACTAGTCAAAGAAAATAAGAAAGGGGCATGGTTGATTTCCCGATCTTTCTGAAATTTATGCAACGGATAAACCACTAATGACTTCTGATATTCATCTGCACATGCATAGATTTAGAGACTCTTCACATTGTTCCAGTAAAGAAGGAGGAAGTGTCTGAGTCAGATAAACTGTATTTTGCTGATAATCTGCTAATACTGTGGAGTGGATGTAGTCAAACTGTCTCATCATAAGAAAACCAAAGTCAGATTGAAGTGATTAATGGCAAGCTTGTATTTGAGGCCTGTGTGTAGGAACATCCCCACTGTCATTTGTATAGAGCTGAAAGCTTCAGGTAAGACATGGGATAATGTGTAGACTTGGGAAGAATCAGGATTTTTGCTTCCAAATTCACCCAGTCTGGAGGAGGCCGATATGGCAGTGGAAGAGGACAGGTTTGATAGGAAAAGAAGATCCTAGAGAAAGGGAAAGAAGTCTGGATAATGTTTTTGGTTGAAAGCAGTGGATAAAGCCTTGGTCTGTATGTTCCTGTACACAGACATTTGTGCAAAAATAAATGGAACTATCCAAGTAATGGAAATTGCCCTGCCTCTTACAGAATCGTGTTAAAATCATTCCTACATCAACTGGGTGAGAGCCATCATTTGCAGCTTCGTATGAACATCAGAGTGAGGGGTTGTGAGGCAATGTCCTGTGAAAGGAATTTCCCTTCCCTTCACTTAAAAAATTCAGCTAAAATGTCTCCTGACAAATATATTGAGTGAACCCAGTAATGATTTTCATTTGCTGATGTTCACCCAGTAAAGAAAGGAAGCGGCACCCTTCCTCTCTAAGGAAATGAACTTTGTTCCCACAATGGGGGTGTATGGGGAAAGCTAATTACTTTTTCCATGCCAGGAGAGAAATGACATGTGGCTAGAAAGAAATGTGGATTCTGGTGACCCTGCAACCTCTGCAGAAACATGACCTTGTCCTGTTAGGAACTGCTACATGGTGGGGCGCATGCACAGCGCAGGGGGCATGGGCTCAAAGGTGAAGAGAAAAGTACAGCTCTGGAACCTGAGAAAACCAGCACACAGGAAGAGGCATGACATGAAGTAGCCCATGTAAGGCCATGCTTTCTTGAGCCAGAAATTCACTAACTAAATCAGAAATTATTTGGATTTTTGTGAAGTTTGGTTGTGGCTTAACCGTTGTAAAATATTCTTTTCCAAAACAGTACTTAGAAAAACCTGTACCACAAAATGTAAAAAACCACTGTTGTTCTTGCTTCTTTGGCTCTCAAACATTATTTCCATCTTTTAATCAATATTTGAAAACCAATTTCCCTACCACTGGCAACTGTAATTTGTAAATGGATTTTTCCCCCACTGATGCTTGGCTTGTTTTTCAGCTCCAGCCCTCTATAACTGGCTCAATAGTAGTTTTGTACCAGTAAACTACTGAAAGATTCAGAAACAGGGCTCACAATGCCCCACACTTCAGCCACTGCTTTCAGAGTGATGCCTCACCCTGTTCATGCACTGTTGGCACTGCTGGCACTGCTGGCACTCCTGTGCTCCTGCTGTAATTGGAGCGTGGCTTTCCATGAGCAGAAGGGGCTGGGGCTGACAGTCGGAGATAGAGAGTAGGATGTGTGTCTTAATTAGCTCCTGGGGACTGTTGTTCTTTTTCTCTTGGGTATCTTCCAGGAACATTTTTTCCCCTCGGTAATAGCAAAGATACTTTTATAGTCAGATCCTTTTCTGCCCTCACAGCGATAAAAAGGCAGTTTAGTTAGGACTGTCCACCATTGGTTGGATTATTGCATTTAAAATTCTAAGAGGAAATGTCAACATTGAAAGAAAGCTTCACACAATAATTAAACATGTATGGGAAAAAAATACACTTAAATGTCTCTCTAAATAAATAAATAAACCCCAAAAAACCCAAACAAACAAACAAAAAAGAACAAATTATATCCCGAAATACAAAACCCCAGAGAGAAGAACATGGAGAGAAGAGAAAACACGGTAGGTAAAAGGTAATTTAAAAAGAGGAACATCGCTATTTTACAGGGAGACAATAGTAATTCATTAAAATACTTATAAACACAAGAAAAGCTATTAAGCACAAAAAAGCACTTCAGGAATTTTCATACAAAATACAGTACAGGGGATGCACTGCAAGTCCTTGTATTATTTATATGCTTCCAGTATTCTGCTTAGTTTTTAAGTCTCCCATGTCTCACATGCCCAAGAATCAGACATTGTAGCCGTGTCTTTATACTCTGCAAAAGATCAGTAGGTGAATAGTTTACACTGAAAAAGAATTTAACTTTACCATAAACAGCCTCTGCTTAAACGAAAACAAATTCATTCTGTGTCATCTAGGATTCATTATTGCAAATATATTTGTTACCCAAAACACACAAAAAAATCAATCCATTATCTCCTAGAAAGAGCAAATGTCTCTTCTCCATGTTGTAGGTATGAAACTCGCTTACTTATCTCCATTACAAAGTGAGTTAACAGCAAAGTTGTTTTCTGAAGCTTCTATATCAAGGGATACAGAAGATCCACTCAGGTCACTAGATCTGAAAAAATCTGCTTTCAGATTGATCTCCAAGGCAATAACCCTTGTCTTTCCTTCTCCAATCTTCAACAGCCTGTTGGGGGTCAAATATCTGTCTAACTGATCAAAGACTTTCTTGAGCGTTTATACACTGAAACATATATTCTTGCGCTCTTATGCATGCCCTATGCATCGTGTTGATGAACTTGACCGTTGGGTTTAAAGTTACGTATAAAGCCTTGCGAAACTAAGATCTGCAAAATCCCATGAACAACCAACAAAATCTGAAATAAAAAGAAACTATTTTTTTGGTGCTGTGTTATGAGATACCTATATCAATTGTGTTTGTTTTTAAGAGTGTGAAAGTGTTCATGATAAATTAGACAAAAAGCCAAAGTTTAATTAAAAAATACCCCTAGAAACAGAATTGCTAGACCCATTTGGAGTTGGTCATTCAATGATCTGAAGTTGTAGGACTGAGATAAATTACTTGTGGTAACTTTCCTCTTGGAAAATCACAGATGAGGCTAAATGAGATGTTTTATATATATAGTAGCAAACAGTCATAGGTACATTTCATTTTGAAAGTCCCATCTGTCTTGCAGCCCAACAGTTTTTGACACCACAGAATGATTGCCGCACTTCACATATGAAAAGGTAGTAAGAGTTGATATACACCAGGGCTCTAAACATCAGAGCTCCATTTTACTATACTGAGCATTTATTCTAAGGAACTGGCTTAAAAAGGTGGAAAAAAAAAAACCCACCAGAAGAAACGGAAAAGATAGATTAATAATTTATATTCATTGCCCTAAAAATATTATCAAGATTTGATTTCAAGACTCTGAGTTACCTAATCCTAGGATCATCTGTTTCATAAATTCAAGCTGTTGCTGTTTTTTTGCATAGTAGAATAAACAGAATGCATGCATGTGATTTATCCTTTCATCACATCTTAATTGACTACATTAAAGCTGCAAATAAGAAGGGAACTCTGCCTATGTACTTGTTGGATCCTGATTCAGCATGCATCCTAAACCTAACTGTGTGTGGCAATTCACAGTCAGGCAGGTTTAAATAAATAATACAGACTTAAATACTACCATCAAAGCAAAGAGTTAATTGTTCTCTTATTTGGAGTATGACATTGAAATGCCACAGGAGCTCAACATGATTGTTGCCATCATCAGGAAAATAAGATGAAAGAGGGATTACTGTGATGTCTTACTGCTTAATAAAGAGCTACCAGCAGTATGCTCAGTCACAGCTACAATCACCTTCCTTATCAAAGCACTAGCAATTACTTTATCTAAAGTATAAAGAAACATTTATTTCTAAGATACAGGTTATGCCTCTGAGCAGACACTGATTGGGCCTCATGCATTCTGCAGCAGACAGAAGTGTATTAGCTACAATTTCTCCCAAAGGATCACGTACATGACTCTGAAAGACAAACAGAAGATACATTTTTCTTTTAAATGATTCATAAAACTCCACTATAAATGATTGCAGCTCATTGTATCCATACAGGAAAGAATTGTGTACTGGATATGGAAGATGATTTTATATCAGAATAAATAGTTTCTTTGCAATATTTTCTTTGTGATAGTGGGCATCTCTTGGATGATTGGTTACAAAAGACTCCAAGATCCACCATAAGAGTAATTTCTGGTACTGGTCAGTTTGCTGCAGGAGTAATGTCAAGTAATGTCACCCCCCTTCTACCCTTCTATGGTTTTGTAAGTTTCAGTTTGCATTGATATCAGTATCACCAAGGATGATGTGCTGCTGACTAAATAACAATTGTTCGGTCCTCAGGCTGGCAATTGGGGGAATTAATCAAAGCAGGTTGGATTGGAAGGAGAGAGCAATTGCATGGGTCTTCTCTGATTTCCGAATGTTGTTTCTAGTGGTTGTTGGAACAATAGTTTTCCTTTGAAATTGTTGCTTGCAGGTGCAAAGGGTGGTAGGTAAGGAAAACCAACGAAACAGATATGCCTCCTTAGCATTCTGGAGGCTTTGCAGCAATGTTATGGAAGGGGTTATACCTCTAAAGAAAAACAGAATACATAAAGATGCATTTCAGTATTTGATGTAATCCAAACCAATGTAATACACTACAGCTCAGCCTGCTGTGGTAGACTATAACAGAGCAAGTTATAAGGGAAGGCAGATACAACACCCGTTTTTCACATTCCTAATGAACATTGTGAATTCGTTGCTTTCAGAATAACAGATGATTTAATTGAATCTGTATAATCTAATGTAATCAATCTCATTTAACTAAATGTCACACAGCCCTTTTCACCAAGAGGTAGTTTATGTACACACACCAAAGAGCAGGACCAATTTCGGAAACTCTTGCTAATGTGAGATCAGTTTTTATGTGTTGTACAGAAAAAGCATGCATTTCTATTTTGTTTCTAACTTAACTGCTAAAAACACTGCCCTCAAGAACCATTCGAAAGGTTATGGTCTAACAGCAAAATCCCAGGGAATTACGGTCTGCTCAGCTTGGAGGAGACTGAGGGAAGATCTCATTGCAGTTAAAATTTCCTCATGAAGGGCAGGCACTGATCTCTTCTGTGGCAACCAGTGACAGGACCTGAGGGAACGGCCTGAAGTTGTCTCAGTGGAGGTTTATGCTGGATATCGGAGAAAGGTCCTTCACCCAGAAGTTGTTTGGGCACTGAACAGGCTCCCTAGGGCAGTGGTCACAGCATCNTCCAAAATCCCCCCCCCAAAACAGACAACTCCCTTCACCCCCCCAAAATAAAAGGGGAAAAAAAAAAAAAAAAAAAAAAAAACCCCTCATACTTTCTATACTCAACTCAAGTTTTAAGCAAAGCAAAAGATAGGATTGAACACACTTTTAAGGTTTTTCCCAATCCCCCACTACCAATAAGTAAATTGCCATTTTCCAGGGGCCAAGCAGATTTCAGTTTTGGTACACAGCTAAATTTTCCCTCATATATTTCATATATATTGCAACACTCTATGGAGTGTTATCCATATGGCTAAGCATTCAGTACATGTAGGTCAAATGCAGATGGTTTACCTAACCAGGTCTCTCATCAGAAGTGTTTGCAATGTGTCCTGTCTGCTGAGAGGTGCAGGGCCTGGGGAGCAGCTCCACCCTTGGTCCCTGTCCTGTAACTCACACCTGCTCAGCTCCCTGCAATGTACACCCTGTCACCACTTGCATCCTCTGCTTCTGTTCTGATTCCATTGCTACACCTTTATCAAAGGACTCACTGCAGGATATGGGCTGAAGGGCTCTCAGGTTTGTAGCCAAAGCTGTCTTGTGTCCTCCACAGGGACAAGCAGGCTTTTGATACCACCAGGAAGTGATGGGAGTTACAGCCTTTTCCTTTGCTGTTCCAGATGTATTATAAGATGTCAGTGGCTGAGCTCTGGCCTTCATCTAGCATGAACTCATGTTCAGTGTGCTGTATAGATTGCACCTTCCCCTCCCTCAGTAGACAAGCAGTTTTATTAACTACGTTTTGCTAAGCAAATGAGTGTGGCTGGTTATGCTGTAAAGACAACATAAGGAGTGTTTGTGCATTTTCCTGCAAAGTGGAATTTGTAAAATGTTAAAACTCAAACTTAATTTTGCTGTGTTAATGCACCCAGAGAATCCCACTGATTCATGATGGTTTTAGTATTCATATAGTTTTAATTGGAAATTATTCCTATCAGAAAGATGTGAAGTGAGGGAAAGGCCTTAGAAAAGAAGTGACTCATGAGCTTAAATTCCTGGTCTCAGGAGCTAAGTGGAGTAAAATATTTGAAGGCATTTTGCCACCTACATTCACTTTGCTTAAAAAATATGAAACGCATATTTATGTACCCTAAAATGCTGTAAAATGCGTAAGTATGTTTTCAAAAAAGATTTTGCAACCTAAATCTCATTACAGGAAAGAGTCACTTTTGAAAATAAAACACAAGATCTTTAAATCACTGACATTTTGAAAATAAATATGAGATTGTAAGTGACCCCAGTGGCCTTAAACCTCAGACTAGATAATTACACCGCCAGTCTCATTTTACAATTCTCCCTAATTAATTGTCATTTTGTGTCAATTCATAAGAAAGAACAAAACTCACAAAAGTCATAATTTCTCACCTATGCCTTACTTAAAAGTTCTTTCATTTTCCAATCCCTACCTACCTTTTGAAATTTAACAGGCTTAGAGACCAAGAAAGTAGGGAAATAAGTGATCAAAAGATGCTGATTTATGATCTAAAGCATTTGAACATTTTTAAGACCTTCAAGAGCACAATTTAACGTGTCCCCTGGTGAGTTTAGTTTACACAGCCAACCCTTACAGCACAGATAATCTAGGCAGACGTTGTCTTTGGCAGCATTACAGGACTACATTTCACAAAACTGGCCTGTTTGTTAACTGGTTTCAGACAGCCACTCATGCATTATTTATGGCATCAGGTATTGCTATATGTTTTCCTTCACCTTCTATTTGATTACAGAAACGTAACTGTGGTAAGCAGAAAAGCAATGGAAATATTACAACTATAGATTTAGCTCTCCTTTGTGTCTCATCTTTTTTTGGGGTTTGTAGGAGTATTTGTTTTGGGGGCTTGCTTCGATTTCTTTTTTACCTGATCCATGATTAAAAGTGTAATTATACAATATTTGATTCTCTGAAAGAGTTTCTGAACCTCTGAATGGTAACTAACTGAATGGGCTATTAATGTCTGGAATGCTGAAATCCAGGATGTTTGCCCTACAACCATCTCCTTTGCAGTTTACAGGTTAGGTTACCTGAATAAAACATCCAGGATCCACTTATTTTCTTGTAGTCATTTACACTCCCCCCACTCCCCTGCCTGGCCCTGTCACTAAAATAAAATTAAAAAAAATAGATGGGAAAAAAAGATGCTGGCATTAATCTGAGAAACAGCTAAGCACTGTTAGTACAAATAGAAGGAGCACTTTCACAGGCTATCAGCAGAATGACTTATCCATTTTTATCTACTTACCCAGTTTGTCGAGAACAAATTACACAAGGTGGGGGTGGTGTGTGTGTGAAAACTGAGTAAATTTGGGTTGATTCATCACCTGTCCTACTTTGCAGATCAATCAGTTAATAATTTCATTGACCTGGAGGATCATTGAGAACAATATATTTAATTCAGTCATGCATTTAGTTTAATTAAGGTTTGAAGTTACAGTGCTCTGCTGGCAGAGATATTAAATCTGTTTTCTTTCTGCTTTTCATTCACCACATGAATTTCCTCTAGTGGCTGTCATTCATAAAGGATCTTTTATTTTAATTTATCTAAATTGCCTGCTTCCTCTGTGAAATTCTGCACCTTTCTTTGGGAAACAAAACCAAAACAAAACAAAACAAACAAACAAAAACAAACAAACAAAACCCCCCATAAAACCAAAACAAAACAACAAAAAACACAAACAAACAAAAAAACCCAAACCAAACAAAAAAAAACCCTGAAAATCTTTCTGCATCATTTGAAGCACGTGCTGGAAGTGTTAGGGCTCTTGGACACTTCAGCAAACCAAAAACTAACATCAATGTCATTCAGCTGCTCTGGAAACTGAGAGTAGCAGGTTTGTGATAATCAACATGTACAATGAATACAGAGCTCCACAAGCTGCCAGTGCTGAATTTGGCACTATAGATGATGCTAGAACATTTGGAGATACTTTGCTTTACTGTGTGCTCTTCTTATACCCCTCTTTTCCCAGCAGTTACTATCTTCATTCCCTTGTGTAACTGACCCTCATGTTGCCACAGGTTGAAAGAACTGTTAATTTTGTGCACTGCACAAATGTCAACAATGTCACTTAAGCAGGCAGGAGAGTCTCTGTGGTGCTTGTGCCAACCTTCACAACAGTGCAGACTGTGGCTATCAAAGGATAGTATATCATCACCTTTAGTGGGAAGAATCTTACTGAAACACTTGTTGATACTGTCAACATGTCTTAAGTTCTGAAGAGCAATGATTTGAGCTTTGCAGACCTATCTTTTAGGCTGGACTTGAGGACTAAACAGTCTATGCACGTTGTAAGACTATGATCAGGAACATGGTATTTTTCTTGTCCCCTGATCCTCTGGCAAAATTTGACATGCTCCAGGATGTTCAGTCACACAGCAGGCTGCCAGTCAGACAGGACATTAAGATTTTCCTCTGCACTTGGTTTCCATGTAACTGACCAGACTCTTATAAGCTGCCTGTCTTGGAGATCCGAAAATGCTCCAGTCATGTGTGAATGGTCTTCAGTACTATTTATTTTGCCATTGCAATCTCTGCATTACGTTTGTGTTAAGTAATATGTTTTCAGTGAATAGCTGAGATACATATAAGTTCCAGAGTTTAGAGAAGACCAGGTACCTGCAAAAGCAGGAACATTCAGGAGGAACAGTTAGTTGGACAGCTAGCAATTTCACTCTCATGTGTTTCCTCAATGTTGTATTGACTTAAAAATCTAGTCACTAGATCTCCTCCATTACTAAGACACAGTTGCCCCTCTGGGACTGGATGATTTGAGAATTCATTTGCTTTGAATTCAGCTTTTACTTTAAAAGCTATGGTTTCAACTTGGTTAATGGCTCTGTAGGCAGACCCAGGGCTCTGACAAGGTTCAATTTTCATATCCATCATTCACGTGCTGTGATTGAAAACACCCTTTGTTCTGGAGGCATGAAATGTAGTGCACATGATTTGATTATGCTAGTTTACCTCTTTTTTTTTTTTTTTTTTTTTTTTTTTTTTTTTTTTTTTCTCTTCTCTTCTCCTTTCTATATTTTACTTGAAGAGGTTGTTCTAATAGTCCTGGATTCTCTGCTCTCGTGGAGATGACAGCATAAGTTACCGGTCACATGTAGGTTTTGGATGCCCCAAGAGCTGTACAGTGAAGCTTATAGTTACTTTTATTCTTCACTTTGATTTATTTGGTACATGTGGATAACTTCATCACAGATCAGTCCCACTGTATTATACACTTATATAATAAAAATTGACATTGCTATTGTTTTCAAGGTGTTACCTGAGAAATCTTAGGAAATTAATTGCCAGCTGGAGAAAACAGTTGCAAAATAATTTCACCCAAATGGTTATGCCTTTGCTGTTCATTGCTGAGGCATGAACTTTATCAAGAAACAGATACATCTGATACGGTATTTTCATTTCAGAAGGATGAAGTTGAGGCGACACAGGTCTGGTTTGAGAGCATATCCTTGATAAGTCCATTTGCTGTTTGAACGTTATTTGTCCCAGTTTGGAGAAGGGCTGGGCAGCACATCATTCATGCTATGGCTCTCATGGCAGACAGGGAACATGTCTTTCTCAGTGATTATTAAATTTCCCTGTCACTCTTTTTTTTTTTTTTAAATTTATTTTTATTTTACTTGGATAAAAAACTGATTGGAGGACAGAGAGTATGATCAAAAAGAATTTTATTATGTGTGGAAGCACAGGTAAAAAATACTCATGGTTTTTCCCTTTGCAAACTGTGAAAAACTACTGTTTTAAACTTTGCAGTCTGCTCCATAAAAAATTATACTGTGTCTGTATTAGTTCTGTCCACTAATATCTGAAAAAGTACTAAATATATTACTTTAGTAGCTTTTCCCCTTTTCAGCTTTTCTGCAGTGCATAACCTTCTCTTGAGCAAGGTGTTACCCTGTTCACAGAACAAACTTTTTCCTTATGTTTCAATGCATGTTCTTCCAAGAAGACTGTTAGTGTTCAATAGCAAAAAGATACTTTAAAGGAAAAGATGTGTCTGGAGTTCCTGGAGCACTGCAGGACTATCCCCCAGCTCTGGCTTCTGGAGAAGAGACCCTCTCTCACTCATGCAATGTTGTTGCTTCTAATTTAATGACTTCACATCTTCTTACTTTGTCTTTCTGTGAGTTTGTTCTGGTTAAGGGCCTGATCCATCAAAGCACTTAAACTCATGGCTGTGGGTTGTAAACCCACTAGGTTAAGTATCTTGACTTTTTATAACCCTGTAAAGTTCGCAAAGTGAGTACCTATGGCACTATAAAAGATGGGTTTAAATGATGTCTGTGATAAGAGTTAACCTTTCTTGTTCAGCACTTATTCTCCTCTGTAACACAAGAAATTTCTGCAGTTTGTGTTGCATATATTTCAAACAAGGCTGGTTTTGACAAATTGACTGTTTCTTTTTTAGTTCTATCTTTTTTGCACTTGTCTAAAAGAGCATCTACACCTAATAAATTTTTGAGATGCTCTTGTTTATCTGTATTCCTCAAAAAAACCACTTAGATTCTGTTAGACACCCTGGAGGATTACTTAATACTTAAAAATTTTTTAGTTCAGCTTCTTAAAACACTTAAACTAGACATGAAAACGGGACCATCCACAGTAGGTTCAAACAGTTTCCCTGCAGACACCACCACAGGGTAAATTTTAAGTTAAATCCTGTTCTGAGTACTGAATTTGGTCCAGTGCAGCATTTTAGTTTTTGTAAGCACTGAAAATAAAAAGTAATTAAACCTCTGCATATTCCTTGTGTACTATAAATACATGAATAAAATAGGCAAAGGAAATCAACTCTTGAATTATTAGCAGTAGTAAAATGCTGAATATTGAAACAGAGTTTAATTTATTAATTTATAATTTTTACCAGGACAAAATAGGCCTCCAGGAGCAATTTGGGCATTACAATAATGCAGTTGTTCAGTACAGGCAGCAGTTAGATACACAGCTGGTTCAGAGCCCACAGAAAGAGATCACGCTCTAATCGTAAAACTTTTAAGTAATCAGTGTATCTCTGAGTTAGGATGTATAAAGTGTAAATCTCTGACTCCAGAATGAATTTAGACTTTCTACTTTGGATGTATTTTAGAGAAAACTGGTTAAGAACAATGCAAAACAATTTATATATATTTATATATTAATAGCAGACACAATTGGAAATATCTTAGCCTATGTACTAGGTGGTACCTTTGCAAAAGAAAGATTAGTAGGTAGGAATTTCAAACCTGAGCCTGTTAAGGGAGGGGTTTTGCTTAATATTTCCTTATGTGAAAAAATGCTCTCAATTTGTCTGCTATACAGGACAGATGACACACCTCACCACCTTCATTAAAGTAACACTAGCCTCCTGAGAAGCTCCCAAACTGCCCTAGTGCAGACCCAACCTGTTTGAAATTCAACAACCTGTCTCAGCTTCCATTTGCAACTACAGTGGGCATGTGTGGCTGAGGAGAAAGCCTGAAACATTGTGTATTTCATCCAACATACTGCTGCTTTTCACATATCACAGCTCTTCAAGCAGTACTTCTTTTCTGGTACAGCACTCAAAAGTGCTGAATGGAATGACCTGCTCCTGTTATACTCAAAGGCCTAACCATCTTCTAGGAGACTTTCAATATCAAGGCAGGGGAAAAGTGAGTGTATTAGATATCTGAATAATCTCCTTGGCAAAGCTGTAGCTTGAAATCCTACTAATGCCTGGTTTGGGAGGGTTTCCTCCAGAACCATAGGATCATAATACAGTGACAGCAACATCAAGAGTCCTCTACTGCAAACTGCTCAAAGCAGGATCAGTTCTGAAACAAATCAAGTTATTAAGGGCTATGTATGGCATGGTTTTGAAAACTTCACAAATGGAGCCTATACAACATCTGGTCACACTACTCCACTTCTTGACTGTCCTGATGACATGTGAGTCCAGAGCCACTGTAGAGAACAGTGCTACACAAAAAAAATCTAATTTCCTGAACTGCCTCCAATTTACACTTAGGAAAGGCCAAGTCTGACTGCTCTACAGTATGTATTTTCTTTCCATAAAAGAAGGGGAGCATCTTCTCAGACTGGAAATACAATGAACCACAGCTTTCAGTAGAGGCTGTCTCAACACTTGACAAACTGTATTTGATACTTTAAACTAATACTGAGCATTTCTTCTTAACCAGGAGAGCCAGAAAGAGTTGTTTCTAATTAAATTCAAATTCTAAGGTCACCATTTGAGAGCTGAAGCACAAAGTTACTGACTTAGGCCTTAACCTAATCTGATTTCAAACAGAACTGCTTCCAGTGAAGAAAGCATAGCAGTTTCTAGTCATAAGTGGAACTCCTGCAGGATGCGCTGAGGGGCACTGCATTTCATGGGTGGAACACGTCCTGTGGACATTGCTCCAGTGTCTAAGGGAAACCTTTATAATATATATGTGTGCTGGTTTGGGCTGGGATAGAGTTACTTCATAGTATGGGGTACATTTGGGATTTGTGCTGGAAACAGTATGGATCACACAGGGATGTTTTAGTCACTGCTGAGCAGCACACACACAGAGTCAAGGCCTTTTCTGTTTCTCACACCACCACATCAGTGAGGAGACTGGGGCTGCACAAGAAGTTGGGAACAGCTGACTACAACCAACCCAAGGGATATCCCACAGCATAAGGCATCATGCTCGGTATTTTTCTTATATACAACTATTTTTAGATTTTTCTTTTTTTAATTGCTTTTAATGCAAACTTTAAGTTATTTTCTATTTTACTCTGCCTATCAGTCACGTGTCTTCCTAATACAGGTTTATTACTCAGGGCCCAAGGACAGAAAAACTGAACAATAAATGGCATTAAATACTAAGTGGCATTAAACTAATTTCTAGACCAAAAAACTCTCATAAAATATGTTATATCCTCATTAAATGGACTTCTAACAACTTGTAAGATGTCAATAACTTATTTACAAACTTAAAGACCTGTTGCATACAAAGAGATACTTGTTTGTTTGGAGAGATTGAAAAATTTATATTTCAAGGAATATAATGAAACCCAACAGAAGGACAACCAAGAAGTCTGTGAAACCTGAGTTCATTGTTTCCATAGTAACTGCCTTACTAAGCCAGAAGCCTTGGTTAGAGAAAATCCTATAAGCAAATATATTGTAAAATTTTCTCAGTCATAATGAATACACTCACATAGTTTGGTTTTTGAATCACTTTCACAAATATCTTACCCTTTTCTTAGTTTCCTTGTTTTCTTTAAGAAGTAAAACTTGAAGCAAAACGTAGTAACCTGCCCTACCCATCTCTCTCAGCATTTAAAAAGGCATGTGTCAGGTACTGTACATTTAATGACAAATTAACTCTAATGATAGTGAAAATAAGGAAAAACAAACTCAAATAGTAAACGAATTGACTTGCACATTTGCCAAGAAAATGGCCAAACCTTTTCAAGGATATTATAACTGCAAATCTGGGAATTAACACTAGCTGCACTTGCCCAGTTCCTTGCTTCAGGCAGATGCACCACTTAGTTTTTGCAAAGGCTGCAGCTAAGAAAAGACAGAGCCATTTGATTTGGTTTTGAGAGAGAAGACTGAAAAACTATGATCAGAATGAAAAGCTTTCCAAGGTCAGTGAAGCAAACACCAGGGTTGAACTGTTTGTGCCTGTTCTTTGTCCTGATGAGACGAGAAGTGGACTGTTCTCAGGCTGGCTCACAGAGCCCCAGCCGTGCTCAGCAGCCACCCCAGGGCAGAGCAGCTGTGTACAGCTGTGCACAGCTGTGTGGGTGGCACACAGAAGGCATGGGGCTGGCAGTGCCGGGGCCCTGTGGCAGCCAGGGGCTCATCTTACCCAGCCAGGAGCAGGGCAACTGTGGGGGAATCGTGGCAGCCCCAGCCCTGGGCACTGGGCTCCCCTTGGGCTCAGGGACAGGCGGAGGCTGTGCTGGATGTGGGTCCATGGCAGGGCTCCTGAGGAGCTGGAGAATGGCTTCTTGGGAGCTCAGGCGTCGCTGGGGAAGGGGCTGCCAGGGGGGTGATATGAAGTCCTGGGCTGTGGGCTTGGCAGGGCAGACAGGCAGGCCCTGGCAGACTATGGGTTTTGGGTAAAAGGCTTTGGACCATTTACCAAGAGGGAAAAAAGCCCTACTCTTGGAGTGTTTTAACACATCTAGAATGAAGAAACATCAGAAAGAATAAATCAACACGATATTTTTATGATCATTGTAGAGTCCTGCAGCATCTGAGAGCTTTGTGGTAGGTACCAGGCAAACACAGGATGACTTAAAGTCCTCGGTTGAACAGGTCATCCCGTTACGGCTTTGGTTCTGCACAAAACGCACATGCTTAACTTCAGTACCCTAAAGCAAGGATGTGACTAAATGCTGCAAGTTATGTAGTTTTATTTTTCTTATTCTGAGGAATTTAGAAATGGACAATGTGGAAATATAATTTCACTGCAGTCAAGATAAGTAGCAGCTATGATACCAGGTGCAATCCTTTTCAAAGTTAATAGTAATTATTTTTAATGCATCTTATTGACTTCTAATAATCTCTGAGGGGATTAACAGCTAAGAAAGTATGTATGTGTTCATGATAGAAAGCAGAATGAAGTGTACTGATTTATTGCAACTCTTCATTAAGTTTAAAAGCATTCCACTGTGATGAAGACATCGACCATAGGCTGTGGTGTTTTCACACTGCAAAGGAATAGTTAGAAGCAGGAAGACAGAAAAAGAAAGCAATGTTTTAACTTGAATTCAAGCCAGATTTCACAAAAACAAGACTCTATGCAAATCTAATGAAGCAAAATATGTTAAAAGCATCCACCACTTTTCTCTGTTTAAAGACATGGATGAAACATATGTGCTTATGTGTGCACTAAAAATTTTTCTAGGCAAGATAACAGCAGTTTACTATATTGCATAAAGATAAACACGTAACTGAATTTCCTGTAAATACTTGAATCTGGATCCTCATCCTCTACCACCTGCAATTATATAATTCTGTTGATTCTTGTGGAATTAGGTGCAAACCATCATTTTATGAGACAGAACAAGAAGGACCATTTCATATTTTTGCTCTGTAAAATTCTGATTTAATTTTTTAATTAAAAGGATAACTTAAAATTCAAAGAATAAGATGAGGAAATAATATGATGTTTTAGTTTATATAACCTATGTTATAATAAGGTTTCTTCTGGATCTTATACAGAATGAGTTGACGGAAGAGAGTTACATACTACAGCAGTAGGTTTTGGCAGCACAGAATTAGAACAAAAAGTTGACCACTCTTTACCTAGCAAAATGGAGTTAATGTAAACTTGTAATTTGAAAGGAAAATTCTTAAATCCAATGGGATCAAAATTTTATCTTGTGTCCCTAATTATTTCCTGGTGAGTTTTATACATGTGAATATTGACAGCAAAAGTCAGGTCATTAACACAAGCAACTCAATATTGAAAAATACTGAATGCATGTTTGTTTTCCAAATGACACGTGGCCCTGCAGTCTGTGCATGGATGTGTCTTCATGTAATAGAGTTGAAATTCTTCATAAGCATTATCATCAGTCATCTTTCTCAGAGGAAAATGAGCACAGTATGTCATTATGTCTCAGATTGTATCACAGTTTGGCTACTAAATGGGCATTGGGCCAAACTCCAGGGGAAAAAGAAAAAGGTGATATTTATTTATTTTGGAAGCCTCCCAAAACAGGGGCTTTCTCTTATGTGGTATTTAGCACATTGTCAGCACTTACAAATGGAAAGAAATAATTCAAATTCTGATATTCAGTTTTAGTAAGATGTTCTGAATACTTATTTGAAGAAGATTAATTAGACAACTGCATCTCTTCTGACTTAGAGTCTGTGTCACTCCTGCCTTCAGCTCACATCATCTTCAGTGGGTCTCCTTGCTCCACAGACCTTCTCTTCAAGGTATGAGGGGGCATTTGCAGAATCCTCAAATACAAATGTTGCCTTGTGCTTATCCAGAACTTTTGCTTGCAGAATTACCATATCTTGATTAAATGCACCATTAAGTTATATTTCCTACAATTCTCCACAAGGGTCAGAGAGAAAGATTTAGGTGTGTTGGAGCTCTCTAGACAGAACATTGCCTCTGTTAAATGCTTTGGTAACAGCATAGGTGGTATTTTCTTTCGTGGACTGACTGATCTCATAATCCTGATCTTTGTGCTCCATAGTCTGTACTTTCTTACCTTATAGAAATAAGCTTTTAAATTGCCTTTCTTGTGAGTGTTGAAATGTGAAGGCCCTGCTTATTCAGACAAAATTGTTCTGAGAATTTGCTGGACCTCATTCACATAGGTATGCTGCTCCTGACCATCCCAACTTTTATCTTCATCTCCAGTAATATCCCATTCCCGCTGGCACCATTCATAGGGAACATTCCATGCCTCCTCCAGTTGCCACTGTTATGCTTACTAGAGGATCTCAGAACATCTACAGGGCAGAGCTCAGCTTGATGACTGGACTCAGAGTGTACTATTAAAGTAATTATAGTTGTTGTCCAGGAACCTTAATAGTTTTGGGATTATTTATGCAGGTGAGAACAGTTTTCATAATTTCTTCATGTCTGCATATGATAGAACTTCAACATTGCTGTCTGAATATGCATTTTCACTTCTTTTCAAACTTAGTCATGGCATGCATTTTAACAGAATTTCTACTTCTGCATTTTGTTTACTGTCAGGTCTAACAGAAATTCTTGTTTCTGTACGTGAGTTCAGAAGAGAAACATTTTTTTTGACTCTTAGGTCATCCTTATATGAACAATTGCTGTTTGACTTATAGATGGAGATATATATTCACTGGTGTTTTTAGAATCATAATAAAATACTTGTAATATAGTAGAATCTCAGACTTTATCTACAGGCTGTGCATCAAAACAGACATGAAATTCCTCCCTCTGTTTCACAACTTGGAAAATACTACATCACAAAAAAGTATTCCCAGTGGAGCAACCTTCCAATTTTTCTGCTGCTGTTGATGCTGTCTCAGTCATTCTGTTGCTTCTGGTTAATAAGTCATAATATCTGTCATAAAGACTGTCATGATAAATGTATATGTTTTTTCTGCCAAAATAGTATAATTACAGTTCCCAGAATAGAAAAAATTACCATGTGAGAAGTTACTATGGAAAGTTGCAATAGATCTTCTTTCAACTCAACTATGCTTTTTGGAGGCTTCAGAGGAGTAAGAGTCCTCAGAGTCCTAGGATAGACTATTTTCCTATGCTTATTGCCTCAGGATGAATGTTTTTTTTTCCTTTCTGAATACACTTGCTTGAAACTACTTTAGGTCTGTCTCTGTGTGGAAAACCTCAATTCTTCTCTTCTTCCAAATATTGTCATTTCATAGACCATTGTATGTTATAGCTATTAAATAGGTTCTTAGGCTTTTATGTATTCTGCAGATAAGGTGCAAGCTTTTAAGAAGAGATTGGATAAGGATCTGTTAAAAATTACATGGATGCTCTTGCATCCTAAGTGGACTTAACCTAATTTGCTGTGTTGTAAATGCTTTGACCAGCTCCCAGCACCAATAACCAGCTTTATTCCTTCTCACAGACTGTTCCAACAAGAAAGAAACATTGAATTTCAAGAGCAGACAGTGAGACCATACAGTCCATGATAATAAAATGTCAAGGCTAGTATTATGCCCTGCCCAATTACCTCTGTGAAACATAGCTCAGACCTGGAGTAACATGTAATGAATACTTACAGGAAATACTACATAGTAAACTCACCAGAGTTAAAAAGAATTCCTGAAGATGTTCAAGTAATGAGTAATATTTAAGATCTTTTTTGTTGATGGTTATAAGCAGGATCATGTTCAGATGAGATGTCAGCATTTGTGATAAATTTTCCATACTGTTATACTATGAATAACAAACTCGTCTTGAGTCCTTTAGATTTTCTCTTTCTAAAAAACCATATTTAGAGCTAAACAACATTGAATTTTGTTTTGATTTAAAATGTATCTACTGAGATTACTAATAGTTTTGGTGAGTTATCACTATGAAGGACATAGAAATATAGAAATACAAAGAAACTTGAGAAAACTAAAAGTATACACTGATGGCCCTGAAAATAAACTAAGAACTGTACATGAGAGTACCTCTGACATAACAAAAACGTGATTCATATTGAAAAAAAGTAAAGAAAATGTGTTTTTAATTCTGCCATGATTACTTGTGAAATGAAAGTATCTTATTTGGTGGACTGGTTTACTTGAAGAAAGGCCTGTGCCTACCTGGCATAGCTACTTTGCAAAATTAATAGCATACTTCTAGACATACAGGCAAACTCTCTAATACTGTGAGTTAATTTTAGCATGGAACTGGGGATTATCTCTAACTTCCATTACATAAATTTAGAAATGGAGAAATTCAAAAAGTTGTATTACTATTGGATTGTAAGATTGTGAGATTGTAAGGCTCAATACTGTGGATATTCAGCAAATGGAAATAAATCTTACTATTTCCTTGTTTGTATCAATTATTTCTCTCTACTAAATGTACTAAGTAGAACTGAGAGAACAAAGATGATCTGCATAATAAAATTAGTAACTGCAATTTGCCTGATAGTGTATTAGATTATGAAGGACATGGATTAAATTAATTCTAGATACAGAAGTAAAAAAATCACTAATGCAGATTGTGATTGCAAGATTTTGCTCTAGACTCTGACAGTACTCTGCACAAGAAAATTCTATCATAAGTGGAATGGAAACAATTCATTCTTGTTCTGGCCTGGCAAATAGCCCATTAGCTTTAAATTAAATAAATATCAGCATTAATATTAAATAAAATTTAAATGTTGCCATAAAATGTCAACTATCATTTATTTTATGACTGCTACTCAAAATAATGGTTATTGTTTTAACTATGTCAGAGGGAGGTATTTCTGTCTTTGACTTCTAATTTTCTGTATCAGAAAGAAACTTCTAGTTTATATTAGGGAACAAGTTGTCATTCGAGATCAAGAGCACTGAGCTGGTGTTGGATTTAGCAATCTCCCAGACTTCTGGCAAAATTGTTTTAATTAGCCTTCTCCTAGCAGCATTTAAACAAATCTTATGCTGCCAAGGAAGGAAGAAATGACTTCTCAGTTAGATAGTTTACTTAGTTCTTTTTCTCCACTGCTATAAATCTTGGTGTGGAGATTATTAGTGACTTGACTACTTTTTTTAAAACAATGAACTGTGACCACTTTACCCACTGAAAAGCTCTCACATCATTCAAGTATAAATGCCCTGTTTCTGCATGGTTTATTTTCACACTATTGTTGGGTGATAAAATAGTTTTACACCATTTATAAAGCATAGACATTTTAGCTAATCTATCCAGTCTGTTACAGGTATGCCAAAGCAGAAGAATTAGTAGTAGCCACCATGTACATATGCAGTGCTGCAGGTACATCTGTTGGAGTTAATGTTTGGCTAATGCTAACAGACAATTGGTAGTCATGATACATGGACAGGTTCACAAAATACCTTAATTTGAACACGTGAAATGATCAAAATTGCCTCTTCCAAGAGAATTCACATAGAGACTCGTGGGCCAAGGCACTCACTCAACTAGAGTCTGCAAAGATTCTGGATAAGGTTTGGCTCTGGCCCTGCATGTTTCCCTCACAAAAGAACTGCTGTCTGTTTCCTGAGTGTGGCTGTGAAGTCCTGTGACGAGCTCCCGAAGTGCGTGTGTGCGTGTTGCCCCAGCGCTCCCAGCCCAGGCAGCCCAGCACTCCATGCGGTTAAGTAAACACAGCATGGCTGCAGGGGCATGCAGCCAAGGCTGAGGCCAGGAGGAGGGGATGAGGCTGGGAGGAAATAAGAGCAAATTCCTCTGAAATGATCTGACAGGAAATGACAGAGTGTCAGCCTTATACAACCACACTGCGCGCGAGAGAGAGAGGGCGGGAGAAGTTCTTCCTAAACACAGAGTGGTGCCAGATCTCAGTAGGTGAGGATGATGAAATAATAAAGCATTTCCCGTGTGTGTTTTTCATTAGTCCTGTTTTGTTTTTCTTCCAAGTGCTGTGGAAACAGAACAGAAGCCCATGTTTCAGCCATGACTGCAATGGCCTCCTCTCATGGGAATAACAGCTGCATAAATAGGAGCGAAGCCCTCAGTGGAATTGCTTCCAACACCTTTCTAATGGAAATAATGATTTGCAAAGCCCAGTTTATACCTTTGCCACGTAATTAGTAGCCAAGATTAAAAACATTGTTCCAACTCCCAGCATCCTTCAAATCTGGCAAGACTTTAAATATTCCACTGTGTTCCAAAAAGGTAGCCCTTAAGTGATCATTGTAAGGACAGTCTTGGCCAGCTGAGCCAAGCCCTTGAATCAATCAACACTTATTATATGGAAATTAACCAGTTTGATGTCAATTAGTGGAAATTTGTTAGCAGACATAACCTATGAGACACTTTATTTTGAGTTCCCAGGTCTCTCCACTGCTGAGATGGGGCTGAGCACCAAGACACAGATTTCTCAAGACACAGAGTGGAATCAATTAAAAAAGGGTGTGGAGGGAAGCTGCCTCAAAATACATAAAACTTTTCCTGTTTATTAGGCCCAAGAAGCACAAGGCACTGGAAAATGGATTTTTCTCTATTAAGAGTCTATTTCTAGTTACAGATTTGGGTGCATAAGAGTCTGTTCTGTAGGTGTCAGTACTGAGTACAGAAGGAAAAAGTATTGCTAGAGTAATGACAAAACCTACCCTCACTTCATGCTACTTTTATACTAAAATTCTTTTTCCATCATGTTCTTATAAATTATATTCTCATATTAGGAAAGTCGGAGTTTCTAAATTAAATTTTCAGACCTGATCATTAATTTTCCTCCTAAGACTAACTAAAATTTGAAATTTTGTCTAGCTGTTCAAATCAGAAGAGGCGACAAAAGATTTCCTTGAGGCTTAAGGACATTATGTGTCTGGCCTGTGACCGTACTGTGAATTCCACCTTTTTAAAAAAATTAATAAAGTACCCTCCCATAACACTTTACCTGTATATAGCAGCATACAGTGTGCCAGCCTCCTGATATGCCATTCAAATTAAATATTAGAACTGTGGGTTCAATCTCAAAGCTTTACTGCAATCGTAAAACACACAGCTAAGAAGTGAATACAGGATGAGAATCTTGCTATAATATGAAAAACTCCTGACAGTTTTGAAGTCAGGGTTTCCACATGGCTTATGGAAACTCCTCTGTAACTCCTCTTAACTGACCATGACATGCTCCTCTCTCATAAAAATGGGTGTTCCGAAAATAATTGAGCCCAATATTGCCTTCTAGAGTGCAGATTCAGTATTCATTGCTTACAATAACTTTGGTCAATATTACTGCAACATCCACAGTTCAAACTTTTACATAATTTGAAGTGTCTCTTAACACTAAGTGTTCTAAAAATTCTCTCAAGCATTTTAAGTTGCTAGGAATAATTTTTCTGCTTGTTTAATTTATAAACAGATATTAAATGAGCCATTCAATGTAGTGCAGTACAATACTTCCAGAAGCTGACAATGGAGACACCATTGTCAAACTATAATGTCTTTCCTTTGATACTGATAGGGGTTCTGTAACCTCCATGATCAATGTAATTTATCACCAGATTCAGGCAGTGACAGCACTTACTTGAGAACAGCCTGATAAAGTTGCAATTATTTTTTATACTGTTGGCTATCCAAGCTTCTATAATTTTGCCAATAAGAAGTGCTTCTAAGGCCAGTAGCCTCTTTCAGAAGGGTCATGTCTACGCATGATCACATGGCCACATCCAGTACCTTCTATTATCAGTGGAAAAATGATGCTAACATAAAACTGTCTTTCTCCACCCTTCTTTAAGTCAGTTTAAACCTTAACAATAAGCATTCTTCACTCTACACATTTAGTAAATTAGATGTTATTTTAAAATATGAGCAGCCCTTGTTTTTCTCAAACAAAGAGAGCAGTGCCAGAAATGTTAAAATATTAGAAACATTTAAAATTTATTACAGGGTGCCTAGAGATTGCTTATTTAGTAATGGGTCTATACATTGCTGCTGAAACAAATGCATAGATGGTAGTGGGATAAAATCAATTTATGAAAGAACATATTTCAATTATGATCAGTATGTTTTGCATAGAAGTTTTAAGTATATAGCAAAAAAGTATAGATCACACTCTGGAGTAGTTTTCATCTCTGTAAACGGTGTCAGAGACTACAACTTAGATAAGGTATCTGCATAAATCCTTGACAGTTAAACTTCATGGGAATTTTACTATCCACCTTGGTGGATGCAAGACTTTTAATTCTGGAAGCTTTTTTCAGAAACAATAGAAAATGTACTTTCAACCTCAGTAGTCTAGGGGCATGTTCCTCTCCCAACAGGAAGGAGTATTTACTGTAGAACTACCAAGGTACTTATGAGAACTGAATTCAGTTTCTAGAAGCTGTTAACTTCAGCTTGCTGTTCTAAAATGAAGACCCTCTAGGACTCAAATAATTTGTGCTGCAAATAAAATCTTCTGAGTTCACCTGTTAAAATGGATAATAATGGAAAAAATCAACAAAATATTCCAAAAGTAAGGATTAACTTTTTAAAAGGAGCCTTTAACATAACAATTAATTTCTGATAAAGCAATCCACATCATCAGGTCACTGATGTCAAAGCCTGTATCAGCTTTAAAAGAGGCATGATAACGCATAACCACATAACGATATTCAGCATCTTGAAATATCACATTGTCTATGTGAATTTTAATCTTAACAATAAATATTATTTTTTAAATTAGTTATATTTGTAGAGAGCAGCTTATTCATCCCTGAGATAATGAAATAAGCCTACCTGTAAATAGGGGACCAAATTATACCAGTATATTTGTAGTTCTCTAGGAGAGTTCCTGGGCATACAAATTCAGGTACAATCTGCAAGGCCCAGGGGTAGACCTGTAATCTTATAAATATTTGCTGTTCCAGTTTCCAACTAGCCAAGTATATTAAAAGGCCTTCAGACACACAAACCTCGGAGTACAGAACTCAGGATCCAAGAGACATCACTGACTGCCAGGAACAGACCCTTTTCTTTCTTCTATCATGACATCAGCAGGTACTGCACATCATTAACAAAGCTGTTCATATAATGAGAGAACAGATCTGCCTGTGTCCTTTAGTGCTTGAACTACTTCTTGAAGACATAATACTCAGTTTTTGAGATAGTATATAATTTTCTGTGATGCTTAAAAGTAGGTTTTCTATATATATGGACTAAGATAGATGAAAACTGTGGAACCCAGACTATTTAATCACAGAGTCACAGTATCTCATGGTTTTGTACTGTACAATTTGCATGATTTTATATTTTGCAGCTCAAACTAGTATGCATATTCTAGACACAAAGGCAAACTAAAAACCTATTCTGCAGTTCTTTGTGTGTAGAAGATTGATAGCAATGAAGAGAAGTACAGAACAAGACGACTATTTTTTTATTCTGTGAGTCCAAGAAGTGTTTGGACAATGTTCTCAGGCACATGGTGTGATTCTTGGGGCTGTCCTGTGCAGGACCAGAAGCTGGACATTGGTGATGATCTTAGTGGATTCCTTCCAACTCAGAATATTATGTGATTCTGTGATACTATGTGAGCACCTACTTACCCCATAGTAACAACAATATCTCTGCACCAGCCGAACAAGAATATGCAACACTAAACACTTGAATCACTTCTGGTTAGAGCATTTTAAACTAGAAAATCATTGGACACATTCCATTTAACTATTGTATTAACTTGGAAATCTTAGAGGAGCTCTCTCTTTTCACCTGATCTTCAACACTGATTCAGCATTTGACTGATGACTGAAACTTAGCTTTAGGTGAACTTAGTAACTAATATTTAGTAAATCTGGTAGTGATGCTGTAAACTAGGCTAGCCTAGTTTCAGTCTCTGCAATTGGCTCCCATCTTAAGAGCACCAACAGGAAGCCTGACATTTCATAATGGGCTGCAGCTTTAAGGAGAAAACCACTTGTATTATCTGTTGAACCCTGTGCGTGTTGCTGGCAGAGGTAATAAGCATCTATATTCAGCGGTATCTGTGTGCATTATACTACATACTTGCTATTGACTGGAATGAGAAAGAAAATCTCTAACATTCCATAATTTGTGTGGAATGCTTTCCTGAAGATGTAAACAGCATGTTGTTGACGGCACATGCATAAGATCTTAACCTTTTCCTGGTGTAATTTGAGTGGCACTTCATTATATTTTTTCAAATGAAGTGCCATTTCATTAAAATTTTTCCACAGGGCTGGTGTTTATATATATATATTGCATTATAAGAACACATACAGATTCTTATGGATAAACAGCACCTCTTAAAGATGTATCTTTATAGAAGGAAAGGACAGATGTTCTGAAGAGAGGGAAAGATCATGGTTTGGGCCCTTAGAATGCAAACTAGTAACCCTGAGATATTCTTCATGTTTCTCCCATCCTCATCTCACTTCGGAACTTTTGTCATGTCAGAGTACAGAAGACAGGCCACCAGAAGTTGTGTGTTTGCCAGTATAAACATAGAAACAAACACTAAAAAAAAAAAATAATTCCCAATCACACAGGCAAGACTCTCTGGTGCTGAAAAAATGCACAAAGCGTTTCTCATGCTCCTATAGTTATCTGCTTTGACAACTGTTTTTATTTGACTCACACTCTAAGATAGCTAATACCAACAAAATCTGGTCTGAAAAATTCAGCAGATTATGTATCTTAAAGCATGTTTTCCTCTCAGTTTAATGATTCCTATTATTTTGAGCCACAACTATTATGATATAAATGTTATAAGATTACAAAGCCAAATAACAAAATTAAGAAACTCTAGAACAAAGGCTGTCTGTATAAAACTAATTCAAACCCCTCACACATATGCACAGAACCAGCCTTTAGTTACGTCTGAATACTACTTTTGACATAAGTTTCACAACATTTTTCTCAAGTTCCAGGATGAGGTAATAATATACAAAGTGAGCAGTGACCACTGGCTGCCAGGGCACTTCTGACTCAAGTTCCACTTGCCATTGACCAGGTCCCTTTCCACGGTGCTGCTCTCCAGCTTCTCGCTCCTCAGTCTGTACATACATACAGGTTTGTCCTGTCCCAGAGATATCAAAATCAGAAGCTTTCAATAAATTTGGCTGCCCATTTTAGATGGTTAATTTGGCAAGAGAGAGGATGAGTGATGAGTAGCGTGTAGTACCTCATGCATTCAAAATTTGTCTGCCAGAGCCTTTTGCTGTGAGAAATTTAGTGCTGAAAATCACAGCACAGAAGAGTTATTGACCATGTGCAAATTTGCTGCAGAGCAAGATACATGGCATCACTAAGACACTGTGTAGTAGAGATGAACCTGGGAAGATCCATGGAGAGTTTTCTTTTGGTTGACCTTTATTTAAGTTCCTAATTTTTGGTCAGTGATTTCAGATATAGTCCTGATTATATCTAAGTGAAGTATTAGCTGTGGCTCACGTGTTCCAAACATCTGACCTGAAGGATGATCAACTAGATTGAAGATTTAATATACATTTGAGCCAACTGGATATGAAATAAATATATAAATTTCCTTGAATAGTAGCAACAGCTACAGTGAGTTCACCTGCCCCCAGGACACATCAATTGCCATAGCAACAACTTTCATTCATAGCTCAATGCACCACATTTTCCAAAGGTGAGTCAGTGTCACTCTCACTTTTTCAGATCCCCAAAGCCTTTGGGAGATAGTTTGTAATTCATGCAGCAAATTATTAGCTAGGTAGCAAGTGAGGGTCATGGACTCACTACAGGGGTCTGGAATTGAGCTCAGTTAGTGGGAAGAGACCAAAATAGCACTATACCATCAGTGCCTTGCTGCATGGTATCACTGAATTAAGAGCTCTGTTAGATTAAAAGGCACCCAGATATCCACACCCTTAAAAGTCATTATAGTAGTCAAAAATCTGCATATTGCTGCCATTAATCCGAGTATATTGTGTTGCATGGAGTTAGTTATAGCTCTACATCCCCTGAGGTTTTCTCCTCTGCTCTGGGAACACACTGCTGCCAAAGTCCTAAGAGCTGTGACTCTCACCTACCACAGCCTGTGGGCAGAAGGACGTAGAAGAAATACAACTTCTTCAAGGTGAAGTGTCAGTGCAGGACAAGCCATGCTGAGCTTTCTTGTCATTATAAAAGGGAGGATATACACACTCTCAGTGTTAGCTACTTTGCACTCACAGAACATTATTCTTCTGCACCAAAGTACAAATAAGCTCTGGTCAAACAACGAAATATTTGCTGCTTCTTCAGTTGGTTTTTAAATACAGCTTGACAAATTTAACCAAAGTCCACATACTAGCAGAATATCTTATGGAAAAATTCTTTCTAATGCCTTGGATTTATTAAGTATGTGTGTTAAATTAGTTAGAAATAGCATAATAGAGGAGCTGTGTTTGAGTGCTAGATATTACACTCTTTTTTAGCACTTAGCTAAAATGGTATTAGCTATTATACCAGATAACATTAATTACTATAAAATGAAACCCAATCTCCTGCATTTTAGTTCATAGTCAACATTTTTAGGTAAGTATTACCATTCTTATCTGAACCAGAAACTCAAATATATTTTACGTTTAAAGCAGCACAAGTGAAACAATAGTCATAGTGCATTGAGCAGGGATCAAAATATCTCCACTTTCCCCTCGATGCTGCAAATGCTTATACCTAGATGGAGGCAGGAGGGTGGTGGTGTCTGAAACAACTACCCATCATGCTTACCTAGACACTGAGATAAGGCTCAAAACATTCCAGTTATGATGTTACAAAGAAGTAAACCGCATTTTTTCCCCCCTGAAAATAGAGAAGGTTTTTGACATGGAAAGAAGGAACAACTTCATAGCTACATATTCCAAGCAAATATTTAATGTAAAGATATGAAGAACTAGTGAACACAAAATGAAGTAGACAAATGATGAGAAGACAATAAGTGGGGAAATGAAAGACAAAGAAGACAATGAAAGGAAAAACAGGTAGAAACTGTCACAGGAAGTTTTTCTTAACTTCAGTGAATGGGAGAGATGGAAGACATCTGTAAGGCTCTAAGTATGGTTTCTAGCACCTCTGAAACAGACCCTGGAAAGCAAAGAGCTGAAACCTTCTCTCCCCTGTAAACTATTCTTATAGTCAGAAGCATCAAAATGCTGTATCAGCTCAGAGCTCTGCCATTTATTCTGTCAGCAACACAGTGAAGGTATGAATAGGATGCAGAATAGCCTCAATATACACACTCCCATATTTGGAGATTACTCCAAGCTGGAGAAGCTTCCAAGATGCCAGTCTACTCCAAAAGTGTTTTTTTCAGGCAGTACGGAACATGACCAGATTTTATCCTGAACACAAGTCTTCTTGTGAAGTGCACCATTCCTCTTCCCTGATTAAATTCCCTGAGAAACACAAATGCTGAACTCATCCAAGGGCTGCTTTACATCCCCATAAGCTGTCCTTTGGTGCTTTCTCAATTAGTCAGCAAATGCACATCCTATTTTGCACATAAAGGATCTGTGGCAAAAATCATATTTCTTTTATGTAATTGGTTTTCTTTTAATCCTGCCATTAATGTATATCATTCTTGATGAACTGCTTCAAATAGGCTTTGAACTACCATTTTCTAAAAAAATAAAAAAAGCTAAATAATGAAAAAAATGCCATTTTATTTTACTGCTTACTTCAAGATACAGAGAGATGAAGAACAGTGACAGCATAGCTGTTCACCCATAACCCTGGGACAGCGGGTAAACTGACAGTGTGTAATTACTAAGAGGTGATATTAAGTTAAAACATATAGCCAAAGTACTGCTATTGCATATGCATCCCTTGGTTTTCAAGGCAGTGTTTAAAATAAAAAACCTTCACCGAGACAGAAAAACTGCTATAGTTATATCATAGCACACTGAGTTGCAAACCTTTTAATGAAAGACATAATTCTTCTGCTGTCTGCATCATACTATATTCTCATGCAAAACACTTTAATGCACCGTGTAAATTATCTAAGACTTTCTTAGTATGTATTACATTTCTTAATCATAGATATTGGGTGTAAAAAAAAAAAAGAGAATTATGTGACATGCTGCAAAACAAATTGCTTGGTGTTAGCATATAGTAGCTGGGTCTATATCTGAAAAATGCATGCATGGAAGGGTTGGATTTTTTTTTTTAATGTGCAGAACTTGCTTCTAAGTGCATATGTTATCAGTGAAGCAAAAATGACTAATATGAAATGATGGTGGTCTGATTTTTAGCCAATATGATCAGTTTAATAGCAGGGATCTAGATTACAGCCTGGATGATCTATTCCTTCTGAATTTCAGTAAAGGCTTCAGGTCTGAAAGATGATGTATCTAAATAAGCCAAATGTTTTCAACCACTTTCTACATTCAATTACATTCAGTTTATCTATAAAGAAGTTTAAAATGCAAATCTCATTTTTCAGTAATAAAGTGCTTTTGTTTTCAAGTTAGTAGACAGGTTTGTTTTAATGATGTCTCTCCAACGGAACATTACTGCATTGTAAATGGTGGACAATATCATCAGCACTTTATAAGTTGCTCACAGATGTCTCTTTGGAGAACAGAATCTGATGATACTTGTTGTTTAATTGTCTGTCCAGTTTGATTGATGCTAAAGCTTATTTACATTATATTAATGCTGAATATTTGTGAGCTGGAACTTAGCATGTTCTATATTATTTATTTAATAAAACTTCATTCAAACAGATGTGATGGCTACTTTGAATGCAATCTTAAAATCCATGTGTAACCCCATAAAATAAATCAGAATCTGTGAATGTTAAACTTGTGGCTCTTGCAGATGTGAGCACAGAGGAATAGCACATCTTTTAACATGGACTTCTGGGGATAAGGCATATAGATATATATACTGAGAAAGTCATGATCTGGCAGTTCAAACAGATTGATAGCAGTCATCACATTCAATCATTACAGATATGTTTTTCTATGTGCAAGCTCTCAGCTCTCTAAATATCAGGTTTAATGATAGTTTCATATGTGTTCTTTGTTGCTAATATACAAATAGTGGCACACATGATAAAAGATGTTAGTTACATGCAGGCAGTGCTCTTCAAATCTTAGGAGTTTTTGAATTATGTTCATAATGCGGGGCAGGGGTGGCAGGGACACAAATACATGACAGTGACACCAAACTGTGCCTCCCACTGTGTTCTATGATCAATTTCTATAAGTATACTGCACTATAATAATATTGTGAACTATATTACTAAATGCAAAGTATTATGGATTAAAAGTAAGCACAGAAATATATGCAACAAATTGTTAAACAAAACAAACATGCTAAAATGTACAATTATAAAACAAACAAACCCTCCTAAATTTAATTAACATATACTTTAAAAATAACTTATGCCCTTAGTGAAATATAAATAGAAGTTGTGTTGTAAAATAAACAGCATCAAAAGACAGTAACACATTTTTAACAGAACACAAAAGGATCTAAAAAAATTGCTTGTATATCTTCTGGATTTTTATTCATAGCATGGATGAAACACTGGTTGATGTTTGTGGCAGTTATTCATGACATGTCTGGTTGTGTTATGACCTTCCCTTTTTTATTGGTTTATTTGATGTTTGTGGTATTTTATATAATTGATTTATGCCCTGCGATATGTTTGGGAGCTTTCTAGTAATATACAACAGTGATTGTGTGTCTGTAGTGATGTTACATATTGCTGTTTGTGAGTTTTCTTGGCCAGGTCACCATTGTAAATAAAACTTGTTCTCAGTACATTTTTATGTAGTTAAAGATTTTGACTTGAGTGACTGACTGATGAACCAGAAAACACTTGTTAGCAGGACAACAAGGTATCATAAAAAATGTGTCATTTGTATTTCTGATTCAAAACCCCCACCATTTTCAGTCTTACAAAGTGAAATAGGCATAACAGCAGTAAATAGTCACCTACCTTTCTTAGCTATCCTCATGTGTGTAGGTGTCCACCGCATTCCAAAGCTTTCTTCCTTGGGCTTACAGTAATGTTGAACCTTTTGGCTTATTCTTAGGTAATTATTCTCCACATCCTTCCTCTGGTACTCTAATGAGTCCTTTAGCAAAAACTCTAACAGAGAGTGTATACAAATTGTCTTTCCCTCTTCTATCTCAGTTCTTCCTTCCTTCCTTCCTTCCTTCCTTCCTTCCTTCCTTCCTTCCTTCCTTCCTTCCTTCCTTCCTTCCTTCCTTCCTTCCTTCCTCCCTCCCT